>BLKR01002830.1:0-110000 GCA_011170035.1 Teleogryllus occipitalis
TACGCACTTGATTTATCGGGGTATGTAATATAACCATATCTCTAATCATATTATTTGCATATGACTCTCCACAGTTACTTTTATCGCACTTAAATTTGCATGATTTCGCTAAACCTTTCAGCTCTACCACCCATTCCGCATGTGATTGACCTGGTTTTAGTTTCGTTTGAAAAAACTTATATCTTGAGGTCACTACATGCATTCTCTCTTCAAAATGATCGGCCAGTTTTAGTTTCAGTTGACTGAATGTTAATTTCTTTGGATCTTCAGAGCATATTTTCTTTATCGTAATGAAGGTTTCTTCCCCCACACACGCCAAAAAATGTGCACGCTGCTGTGCTTCATTTGTCACTAGATGTGCTTTCAAGTGCTGCTCAAAACGTTCTATATAAACTGTCCAGTCCTCCTGATCTTTACTATATGGTGGAAATACCGGAATCTGCTGGACTTGTTGTTTCTGCATCTCCAATTGTTTCATTAACATTCTCATCTGTTCTTGATGTTGTGTTTGCAACATCGCGATCACTTGCGTTATTTGCTCCATTGTTCTTCACGCGTCTTGTTCTTATATCCTCGTCGCCAATGTTGTATTTGCAGGATGCAAGGTAAGTTAAACAGTCAATGTTTAATAACCATTTACTTTCACCAATAACCAATACACAGAACAACGTAACAAATACTCTACAATAATTCTTAACGGCCTTCTTGCCTCGCCGAGCCTTATCGCCCGCAGTGGCGATAAGCGTCGTAACGTGATAGCTGGCCGCAGTCGCCTCGAGCCTCCTAGTAGCGCGCGGCGGGTTACGCCGCGGTCGGGAGTATAGCGAGGGGTGGCAGTGGCCACCGAGGTCGGCGTTGATCGCCTGGCTGATACGTCACGGCTAGTGACGGTAGCAAGTGCCGGCGGTAGTCTGCAGTCACTTTGTAGCGCGCCACAGATGGCGCCTTGACCAGGCGTGTAGCGAGGGCGGCAGTAGCCCCCGAGGTCTGTGCTGATCGCCCGGCGGATACGTCACGGCTGGTGACGGTAGCAAGCGTCGGCGGCAGCAGACTGGAGTCCTCTTATAGCGCGCAGCAGGTTACGCCGCGGTAGGGCGTGTAGCGAGTGCGGCGGTGGTAGCTACGCGAAGCGGTAACTGAACGGGAGCGCCCTGCTCCCGACCATGCCTTTATACCCCACCGCCCGGTGAAGGGGGAGGGGAGGGGCTGTGCCCCTCCACTAGCGGCGCGGCGGAGCGTAACTCCGTTTCGTCTTCTGATTGGGGGGATACCACAGGTATAATAAGGTAAATTATCGTAATAAGATTAGGATTGAAAATTGTATTGAAAACCAAGCAGAAAATTTTAGTTAGATTCGATCTTTGGGTTCTGTATTAAGTGAAGTTTAACTTAAGGGAGATTTTTCTATATACGATTTTATTTCTTGGTTGAAGTGCAGATGAGGTATATTTCTTTTATTTCTCTTGCAAGAGGCAAGTGTTTTCTTATGTAAATTGTTTGTGTGAGTGTGTATACGGGAGAACAATGCAGAATATATTTCGTCTCAAAATCTATATATATATATATATATATATATATATATATATATATATATATATATATTATATATTATATATATATATCTATATATATAAAAGAAAGTCGTGTTAGTTACACTATTTATAACTCAGGAACGGCTGTACCGATTTGACTGAAAGTTGGTGAGCAGGAAGCTTAGGGCCAGGAGACGGACATAGGATACTGTTTATTCCGTTCGACAGCGTTCCTGTGTGAGAACGCACGTTTTCGCGTGATTTCGCATGTTAGTGGTCACTGTTGCCTGTTGTAACCCATTGTTGTAACGCTGCACTGATAACAGAAGGCGATAATGATAGCCGCCTTTCGTTCGCCGTTATCTATATATATAAAAGAAAGTCGTGTTAGTTACGCTATTTATAACTCAAGAACGGCTGTACCGATTTGGCTAAAAATTGGTGAGCAGGAAGCTTAAAGCCAGGAAACGGACATAGAGTACTGTTTATCCCGTTCGACAGCGTTACTGTGTGAGAACGCACGTTTTCCCGTGATTTCGCATGTTAGGGGTCATTGTTGCCTGTTGTAACCCATTGTTGTAACGCCGCACTGATAACGAAGGCGATAATAATATGCCATTCGTTCGCCAAGTTATCTATCATATCTATCTATCTATCTATCTATATATATATATATATATATATATATATATATATAAATATATATATATAAAAGAAAGTCGTGTTAGTTACACTATTTATAACTCAAGAACGGCTGTACCGATTTGGCTGAAAATTGGTGAGCAGGAAGCTTAGAGCCAGGAGACGGACATAGGATACTGTTTATCCTGTTCGACAGCGTTCCTGCGTGAGAACGCACGTTTTTGCACGTTTTCGCGTGATTTCGCATGTTAGCGGTCATTGTTGCCTGTTGTAACCCATTGTTGTAACGCCGCAGTGATAACAGAAGGCGATAATGATAGCCGCCTTTCGTTCGCCGTTATATCTATATATAGTCGTGTTAGTTACACTATTTATAACTCAAGAACGGCTGTACCGACTTGGTGAGAAGGAAGCTTAGAGCCAGGAGACGGACATAGGATACTGTTTATCCCGTTCGACAACGTTCCTGTGTGAGAACGCACGTTTTTGCACGTTTTCGCGTGATTTCGCATGTTTTTGCGTGATTTCGCACGTTTTCACGTGATTTCGCGGGTTTTCGTATGTTTGGGCGGAACGGAGTTCTCTGTTAAGGCGGAACAGAGTTCGCCGGGTCAGCTAGTCTATATATATAAAAGAAAGTCGTGTTAGTTACACTATTTATAACTCAAGAACGGCTGTACCGATTTGGCTGAAAATTGGTGAGCAGGAAGCTTAGAGACAGGAGACGGACATAGGATACTGTTTATCCCGTTCGACAGCGTTCCTGTGTGAGAACGCACGTTTTTTCACGTTTTCGCGTGATTTTGCACGTTTTCGCGTGATTTCGCATGTTTTCGCGTGATTTCGCACGTTTTCGCGTGATTTCGCGGGTTTTCGCACCTTTTCGAGGGTTTTCACACGTTTTCATGCGTTTTCGCACGTTTTCACGCGTTTTCGTATGTTTTCGCGCTTTTTCGCCTAAGTTTTCTGTGCAGAAGCGTTCTGCAGCGGAGAACAAGCAAGCAATCAAGCAAAGATACAAATGAAGCTAATAAAAGCGTGTAAAAGGTGAAGTGAAGTATAATTAGATAGATTTTTTTAATTATCTATTTAATATCAGAGCGTTTTTTTAAAAATTCTTCTTTGTTTGAGAGAAAAACACAAATCTGCAATTGCTTTATTATCACGAGTGCAACAAGAATAGTACAGTTTCTCACAGTGAGTGCGACGCGAGAAAAAGATGGGACCGGCTGTTAAGGCGGAACAGAGTTCGCCGGGTCAGCTAGTTATATATAAAATATTATCATATTATCATGTTGTTCCTTGCCAAAATCTCAAAGTCAAGCCTAAGATCTTAAAATTCAATTCACCAGGTTTCGTCAGAGAATAAAATCAACGGGAGGAGCATTCCCCATTCTTAAATACAGTAAATATCTGGGCAGGGACAACATTACTATTTGGGAGCGAACATTTTTTAGTCTTCAAATGTTCCTAATCTCGCTCATTTCCCCCCCCCCATACGTCACATATGGTTTTTGAGGGTTTCTTTTTGTGTAAATCGAATTAAATTAGTAACCGCGGTACAAATAAAGAGACTTTCCCCAAACCAAGACACATCTTAAATCCGAAAATTAGGTTAGGTGGAGAGAGGGAAGAGGTGGTAATATAAATCTAATAAATCTTTCGCATTGCCCGAAAAATCAACATTCATTTAAAACGCAATATGACTAGCAAAATCATTAATACGTGACGACAAAGGGCGGTGACGCCCA
This sequence comes from Teleogryllus occipitalis, assembly GCA_011170035.1. Lineage (NCBI taxonomy): Eukaryota > Metazoa > Arthropoda > Insecta > Orthoptera > Gryllidae > Teleogryllus > Teleogryllus occipitalis. The sequence goes on from BLKR01002830.1 coordinate 3,926, forward strand.
GGTCGGATGGACATCATGTGATTGTAACAACCGTGACGCATTATCGACACCGCAACGCGATTAATCGAGACTAGATCCCAGGCCGAGAGCGGTTCGCAGAGGTCGGATCGAGGGCTGAAGCTGGCATTAAAGTGATGAAGGTAGGTAACAGACAGAAGCGATGGGTGAAGCGATGGTGGAAGCAGAGGCCAGAGCGGGTACACAGTAGACCGAGGCAAGAGAAGTGCTTTTTTGGGAGGGATTGACATGATGGGGGGGACGAGAGAAGTTGCGGGTGTGAGCGCAAGCACGAAGTCGAAGATGGGCGAATGGTTGGGCATGGATGGTGTGTTGGAGGGGTGTGTGGGTAGCGATGGGAAACAAATCGATGTTTTCCACCAGAAACATCGATATTTTGCTTTCGATGATTTCTTCACATCGATATTTTGTTGCAAAAACATGGAATTTTTTAATTTTTATTTTTTTTAAATAAAGGGGTTTAAGCACGTTGTAGAGTAGCAGCAATCCACAGTTATATCGTTGATTTGCGTCATCCTCTTTATCACGCTGCACATTTCGTCTGTGCAATCTGAGGAAGTTTGAGAGCTGCTCGTGTTATGAATGTATGTTATCGCCAGGCGTTTCATTGCCTAAGTGAAATACGAAATCGATAGCAAAACACGATGTCCTTTTTATTATTAATTGTATTCTTTATATTCGATAATAATTTTTACATACTACTAATATGCTGGTATCCAAACAATAAAATATATCCCTTTACGTAATTAAAAATGGATAGGAAAATAGCATGTTAGTGGCAGTATATTATTAAAACATATAGCATGAAAATAGCAGCCTATTATTAAAACATCGATGTTTTTTCGTCGATGTTTTCATCGACATCGAAACCTCTTTAGCGATGTATCGAAACATCGATGTATCGATGTTTTGGTAAATATTCCATAACTAGGTGTGGGTCGACTATGGGTGAGTGGGAGGGTTCGCGGGCGGTCGCGAGGGCGACCACTGATGCAAGGGCTTGTGGGGTCGCTGTTGGGGCTGGTGGAACGGTGCCAGGCGGCTGTGTGTCCGCGGTGCGGTCGCCTTCACAGACGCGTGGACTTCTCGGGGGCAGGCGCGAAGTGGTCTGAGGAGTGAGTGTATACTGCTGTTTTTACATTGCTGCGGTTGACATTTCATCAGCCGTTACGGTGCCTTCCAATCGGAATCTTACACGTCACTACAGTGACGTCACTATGATGGCGTTCAACTTTCCGATTGGATTAACGTAAACAGCTGATTTACTTCAAACGCAGCTTAATAAAAATCGCAGTGTAGGCGTGGTTACGCAGCAGGCGAGGGACAGGCGAGGGTGCGGGCACGAGACATACCGGTGGATTGTGTGGTTACGGAGGGTGGTGACAGGGGCGGAGGTGCAGGCGCAAACGGGTTATTAGGGTGGCATGGGCGGTTTTGGCGCGGGGATGGATAATGGAGCGCAGTAGACTATTGGAGGGATAAGAATGGTGGCCACAAAAGGACGGGGGATGCAGATGTGAAAAACAGAGAAGCAATGGGCGGGGCGGGGACGGTAGTACCGGCGTTGTTGGATGCGGGGGAGGGCGCGGGTGAGAGAGTGAAGGAAAGAGAAACAAGAGGGGCGTTGTAGTATGCGGAGCCGGGCGCGGGAGAGGTGCGGAGGAGACAGAAGCAGAGGAGGCTTGGAGGGGACGGCAGCGGGGGCAGTGGAAGCGGGCGTGAGGACACGGGCGGGCTGCGAGCGAGGACGCGGGCAGAGTGGTGAGTTGAGTGGTAGTTGAATGGGTACGGAGGGAGGTGCCAGGGGTAGATGTGGAGGTTGGGACGGGCTTGTAGGTGGGAGCTTGAGGAGGCCAGCGCGGTAGCGGACAGGCCACGGTTTCAGCTGCGAGAAGCAGAGGAGGTTGGGCGGGGCCGGTAGAGAGAGGGTGTTGAGGAGAGACACGCAGAGGAGGTGGGCAAGGCCGGCAGCAGGGGCGGTGTTGAATGCAGGAGAGCGTGTGGAGAAAATGTGGAGAAGACAAGCAGAGGAGGTGAATGGGATGCAACAAGAGTGGTGTTGGATGCAGGGGCGTGGAGCAAGCGTGAGAACATGGGCGTGGTGCGGGCAAGGTCGCGGGCAGAGTGCAGGGCTAAGTGGATAAGGAGAGTGGTGCCAGGGGTCGTGATGTAGGCTGGAACGAGCTTGTAGGCGGGAGAGCAAGGCGGCCAGTGCGGTAGCGGGATGGGTGCGCTTTTTGGTGCGAGAACCAGTGAACGTAGGGCAGGGTGGCAGCTAGGGTGGTATTGGATGCGGGAGATGGTGTGGAGGAGAGAGAAGCAGAGGTAGTGTCGTGGGGTCGCCAGCGGGGTCGGAGTTGGGTGCGGGAGAGGGTGTGGAGGAGACAGAAGCAGCGGAGGAGGGCGGGGCCGGCTTGGATGCGGGGGCGGCCGCGATAGAGGGTGTGGAAGAGAGACAAGCAGAGGAGGTGGGCGAGGCCGGCATCAGGGGCGGTGTTAGATGTGGGAGAGGGTGTGGAGGAGACAGAAGCAGCGGAGGAGGGCGGGGCCGGCAGCAAGGGCGGTGTTGGATGCGGGAGGGGGTGTGGAGGAGACAGAAGTAGAGGAGGCGGGCGGGGCCGGCAGCAGGGGCGGCGTTGAATGCGGGAGAGGGTGTGGAGGAGACAGAAGCACAGGAGGTGGGCGGGCCGGCAGCAGGGGCGGTGTTGGATGCGGGAGAGATTGTGGAGGAGACAGACAGATGAGGTGGGCGGGGCTGGCCGCAGGGGTGGAGTTGCATGCGGGTGAGGATGTGGAGACAGAAGCAGCGGAGGAGGGCGGGGCCGGCAGCAGGGGTGGAGTTAGATGCAGCAGAGGATGTGGAAGAGACAGAAGCAGAGGAGATGGGCGGGGCCGACAGCAGCAGGGGCGGTGTTGGATTCTGGAGAGGGTGTGGAGGAGACAGAAGCACAGGAGGCGGGCGGGTCCGGCAGCAGCGGCGGTGTCGGATGCGGGACAGGGGGCGGGGCGTGAGGACATGCGCGGGGTGCGGGCGAGGGCGCGGAGCGGGCGCGTGAGGCCGCGCTGATGGCGGCTTAAAGCCTCAGCGATCGCGGCGTCATTAGTCCTCTCGTTAGCCCCGCGGCGCGGCGCCGGCCGGGGATCCGCTCGGGCGGAGCGTCGCTGCTGTTGCCGCCTCCCACGCTGCGAGAGCGACGCGCATTGAAATATGTAGGTTGGCGGACGGCCTCGCAGGTCAGGGAGGAATTGGGGAAGTCTGATGATTACGGACGGAGACGTGTTGGAAAGTGCGAAATCGCATTTCAAGCGTTGAGAAACGCATTGAAATGTGTTCCCAATAAGGAAACGATTGCAGTTGGAACGAAAGCTTCAAGATTTTTATCTTCTTGATCGTTCGTGTAATAAATAATAAGAATATTGGAGAGGAAATAGTTAAGTCGATGTATTTCTAAACTTATCTGGACGTCACTTAACTCTGGTTCCATAAGCTAGAAATAACAGTGCAAGAATTTGTGATTGGACAAGCGAATACAAAACACACTACTCGATTAAAAAAAAATAATTCTCTTCCCCTCCTATTTTTTGAATTATTTTTTGTTGCTGTTTTTCTTGTTCTTCTCTTTTTCTTCTTCTGTTTAATGATATTTTCCTTCTTATACTTGTGTATGCCTATCTGTGTGTGTTTTTTCTGTACATGTGTATTTGTACGTCCCTGTACCTTGTACTTTCGTGTGTGCATTGGCAATGTTATTGGCCAAACTCAGTCAGAATGTCGGGTTTTCAAACATCACTACAAACTTGATTAATTTCGTAATATAATTTCACAGGTTTTAAGTTTCATGAACGAATTTACAAGATGAACTCACGACGTTGGCTAGCCTGCATTGCACATCATGCGTATATTAGTAATCAATTACTTCTTACATAGTGTTAAGTCTTTTCCTTCAGTTTTTCACCACTACTTCCCACATTCTGTAATCTTAAAGTCGCCCAATGCAAGTCACTCAGAATCTGATTTGAACCACAAACCCAAATAGCAGTATGATTTTACAGTCAGAAAGAGGCGCAATGACGAATACATGGCCAACACCATCAGTTCGTTCAAGTCAAACCCCATTAGTGCAGTGATCAAATCTTTTTCTACATCCACATTCATCGACTTCCACACACCATCCGTCCATGCAGCCCTCGCCAACACTAACACCCTCAAACCATCGTCATCGCTTGGTCCCTTCCCTTACCTTCGCTCTCGCCTTCGCTCTCGCCTTCGCTCTCGCCTTCACTCTTGCCTTCATTCTTGCCTTCACTCTCGCCTTCGCTGTCGCCTTCGCTCTCGCCTTCGCTCTCGCCTTCGCTCTCGCTCTCACCCTCGCTCTCGCCCCCCGCCTTCGCCCCCCGCCTTCGCCCCCCGCCTTCACCACCCGCCTTCGCCCCCCGCCTTCGCCCCCCGCCTTCGCCCCCCGCCTTCGCCCCCCGCCTTCGCCCCCCGCCTTCGCCCCCCGCCTTCGCCCCCCGCCTTCGCCCCCCGCCCTCGCCCCCTCGCCTCCCGCCCTCGCCCCCTGCCCTCGCCCACTGCCCTCGCCCACTGCCCTCGCCCCGGTCGGCTCCGGATATCACCACCATTAAGGGAAGATCACAGCTACCTCCCGCGATAAAAAATGCACTACACTTACGCGACGTATGAGCTTAGCAATTGACGCGCCCGGAAACGCCAATCAATAATCAAACAAACAAACAACCCCCATTGCGCCACCTCTCCCATTGCTGCCAGTTCCAACGTCTCCATCACTATCGCCATCATCGTCTCCACCTCCATCCCTACAGACTTCGTCACTGACGCCATCGCAAGCACAAGCAAGATTAGTAGAGGCCGCGAGATGTCTCGTCACCCCCGCCGCCATCACCGCTGCCACCTACCCTTTTTGAAAAGTTCTTCGCAATTCTATTTTATTGAACGTGTTTCAGCTGCCGATGCATTCGGTCTGCATAACGGCGGGAGTGCGAGGGTGGCGAGGGCGTTGTGGGGAACGGAGGCAAATGCTGTAAGAATTTGGAAGCTGCTCATCAGTTTATTTGCAGAGGAAGCCGTTTTAACACCTCTCAATCATTTATGTTTATTAAGCCATGAACATTGTAATATTCAACAACATTCAATTTGTGAAACGATATTTTGGAGTAGGTAATCCTGAACAAGCTCTAAGCTCCTCCCTGGTCTCCTGATGTGTGTGCTAGTGTAGTGCATGTACATGTGTATCAGTAAATGGGGAGAATACGAAAGGACGAAGGAAAGAAAGCGCACGGTCCGTGGCCAGATGTTAGGATACTGCTCCGGCATTCGCCCGGTGTTGATCAGAGAAATCACGAGAAACTACCAATCAGAGCAGCCGGCCGCTAGAAATAACGACTGAACTCGACCTTGCTGTGAGGCTCATTTCGAAATTTCCACTAACGGCTCAAACATTAGGACATCCCGGTCAGAGAACACTGAAGCCCTGATGACCTGAGCCCCCTAACCCGATAAAACAGTTGGTACAGATGGCAACGTAAACAGTGTTACTTCAGACGAGAGTCTCTCGTTGCAGAGACCTGAGCAAAAAGCCAGTGTGCCCGTTCACGACGGTGCAACACGAGTAATGCTTCTTGAGTAGTTTAGGTTTTTTGATCGTAGAGAAAAGGTTACAAGAGAGAAATTTTGATCATAACATTAGAGGTTAACTTTCATCATGTTGGATACGCATGGAGTAACTAGTGAAGAGAGATCTAGCGTATAGAGGAACTGCTGAAAAGAGATCTATCGGGAGCTGGAAGGAAGATAAGCGGCGAGAACAGTTTGAAACAGCGTTATCTAGAAGGGGTGAAACAGAGTATCGGAGATACATTCGTAAAGAGATTGTAAACGGGGTTGCGGAGAGGATTGCTAACGGATCAAGAGATCTCGCGGAAGGAGTTGTTCACGGAGACCGCAGCGGTGCGTCCGGCTGGCGCCAGCCTGTGCAGCAGCAGCCGGGGCAACGCCGACGTCCCCGAGCGTGCGGTTGTGCGCAGGGACCATTCATAATGCACCGAGGAGCGGAGGCGATTCAATGCAAACCAAATGCGCGTTTTATGCCGCGCCGTGCGCCCAGAAGCGAGCTGCCCGCGTGCACCTGTGACGCTCGGCCGCTCGGGTGCGCCACCAGTCACGCTCTCGGGCCACTGCGTTTGGAAAAGCGCGTTTTGTGTTGCTGTTTTTAGTTTGGAGCTGTTTTGTTCTGCTTTTTTTTCCCCACCGCTATGCTCTAGCTCTAGAATCCATACAGTTGCTGGTTTTTCTCTTCTGTGTGTTTTTTAGTTTTCCTTTTCCACTAGAGAATCGTTGTTGAAGTGCGGTCTCTGTTGAGAAATTTAACTGTGTTGTGCTTTATGACTTAAAAACTCTATTAAGTACTGTCGTAATTTCTCTTGCACAAGATCACATTAGTACAGAATACTGTGTTTGTAAAAGCTCATTTTTGTTTAGCTTGTTTTATTTCTCAGAATTTTGTTTTACGCGTGTCTTTTGGACCGCTGTTCTCCAGCTTTAGAGTCAGCACAGTTTCTGCTTTCTATTGTGCAGCTCTTTCCAGCTTGCCTTTCGAACTAGGGGATCGTTTACGAGGTCCGGCATTGTTGATGAACGTAAAGTGTTATAAATATATTCTCCGATATGGCCAATCACTTTTCGGAGTTCTTTACGTACTCTTGTTACAGAAATCATGAATATACTGATTTCGATAAGTTGCTTATTTCTTTAGCTTTTTTCTGTGTTTTTTTTGTTTTGTTTTGCGATGTTTGATTCACTACTTTCTCTAATCAGGCCATAAGAGTCTATAGACTTGTTGTTTTTCTTAGAGAATGTAGAATAGAACATTAACCTCCTTCCCCTGACTCTGCTCTAATTCTCCCTTCAAATCCAGAAAGAGGGTAACCGCGCAAGCTGTAGCGGTGCTTGGCGCCGAATAGTAGCTTCATACACATGTATGTTTGTTCTACTAAACAATCGAGATGTGAATTATGGGTATATTATGGGTATAATGATTAATTATTTATTATCATTTTATGTTTGCTTCATTTAAAATTCTGACTTGTATTAACATTTTTGCCAACGGGCAAGAATATATTTTAATGACGCATTCTTTTCTTGCTTTCGTTTTTTGTTGGTTTATTAAATCATCCAATTATTTGTTGCACATGGCAACAATGTGAAATAAATCAACAAGCCTCTATGATTTAACATTTCTCGCTTATGGACGGAGAGTGCTTTAAACAGACAAGAATCTTTATTAATGTTGTAACCTGAACATAGGAAATTAATGCTTTATATCACTGTTAGGTAAACAACATTACAAAGACAAGATAATTTTAATTCAAAATATTTAATTTTACTCTCAATTCAGAATTTGAAATCTGATTGATGTATTATTTAATTTTAATGGATCATTACTTTGTTTTAAACAGAAAATGGGAATTATGACAATAACTATGAATTAAGTTCTAACAAAGACTGCCATGGGCCAGTTACCCAGTGACGAACAGATACTCTTAAGCTTTTTGTACAATCCTTACTTTTAAATCTCGCGCCAAATTCTCTGGATGCAATGCCAGCGAGCTCTCGGTCGGTTGGTAGTGTTTCCGGGCACGTCAACTACTGAGGTCATTAGTCCCGTAAGTGTAGTGCGTGTTTTCCATCGGGCGTTGGCGGTGATCTTCCCCCGTTGGATGGCGCCGACCTACCGTCGGCTAGCGGGGTTTCCTTCAACGAGGGATCTCCCACTAGCGGCGCTCCAGCTGAGACAAGCTCTAAGCCCCCGACCGGTGTTCCATCATGTGTGGTAGTGTAGTGCATGTTAGTATAAGTGTGTGTAAGGGGAGAGGATAGGACAAGGAAGACGTAGGAAAGGAAGAGGTAGGAAAGATCGCGCGCGGTCCGTGGACTGTTTATTAGGGTATTGCTTTGGCATTCGCCTGGTGTTGATCGGAGGAACCACGGAAAACTACCGATCAGAGCAGCCGACCGCTAGAACTTTTCTACAGACAGCGACTAAATTTGACCTAGCTGACAAGCTCCTGTCGATACTCCTGCCACCGTCGGGACTTGAACCTAGGACCTCCCGGTCAGAATGACTGCAGTGACATCAGTTGATGCCCTGAGATATTTCTTCCGGTCCACGAGCTCTAGTATGCTTGTTACCTTGCACGCGACTTTGACATGCCTGCTCTAGATACTGTTGATAATGAGAATGGTTTTGTTGTTCTTCTATATTTTGATAATTACTAAAAACTACTAAATGCTACTCCTCTCTTGAAAGAAAACATTCAAATTTGAATTCAATCTTGATTTACTACATTTTGCCGTAAATCATGATTATTCGGAACTAAAAGATTGACTGAGATTTTACTACTGAAACGTGACCTAAAAATTTCACAAATTATTTTCTGATCATTTCTGTACTTTGCAGTGCATTACCAAATATTAGCTTACTCGTGCCTCATCAAATTCAGTTTAGAATTTAATCTTCACATAGTGGAAGAGCGAAGCTTTTTTTGCGCTATTTATTGCGTTTTTTCGTGTAGAAGATAATGTAGTATTAGTTGCAATATTTTGTAGACGTGCATAGTTTAATCGTAAGTAGGTAATGAATTTCTGTTCACTGATATCCGCTTTTCAGAGTATTTGAAGGGAAAACAAAATCATTGCCAAATTATAGTGAATTCCCAATCGTTTCCAACCTTTTTGGATCCTGTTCGACACGAACGCGAAATAATTTACATACATACTCAACTTCGACGGCGCTTTCGTTTTCTCAGTTATCTACCAACATTTACCATTATGCTCTTGGTGCTTAAAGTAAAGTACTTGGATAAGGAAAACTTGCAAATCTTACTTTACTTACAAAATACAAAAATTACCAATTTCTACTTTATTGAAAATTGTCTCTGCACAAATGTATGGTGAGTGATCTGAAGAAATTACTTCTATGCTCTTCAGCAGATAAAAATATATTTAATTCGTACAATGCTGTTACAATTTATTCTCGTCTAATCATCGAGTGTGCGATAATCTATTTTAGAACATCGTTTCCAGGAAATGTAATATAGATTTCACTTCAGGCATTCTTCTTTTTCTTTTTAATTATGTAATAAATAAGAAATACACTTAACAGAAACAATTTCGAGATGGCAGAATGCCTTTCTCAGTACATGCAAAAAATATTTCCTTTAAACAAATCGTGCAATTTTGATTGACAATAACATTCCATAAATTCCTACCTGACAAGAGTGATAAATTTAACATTCCAATTTGTGAGGACGATATTAACATGAGCCAGAAGTATCAAATTACTTCGTGTTGAATACATTTTGTTCTAGGCATTTTCGAAAACTCTCCAGCTAAGTATATCTCATTTCAGTCTGAAATTCGCCCGTTTATTTTGTGTACTTTCTTTAGTCAAGTGATATTACCACTCTTCAATTAATTTCCTGCCATCACCTTGCATTCCACTCCGTTCTCAGTATCTATGAAATCCTGTATGATCTACAATACCACATTGTCTTTGCTTAAGCAGGGGAATAAGTCCCCGGAGAGGGCACCTTGGCCTTTGAAGCTCTTAGCTTCAACCCCCACCGACGCGCAAGACGCCGACGAGTTGATGTCCGGACCCAGCCAGAACCCAGTTTACCCTCACGGCAACCTCCCCATATAATGCCTGTGTAAGGACCGCCCTGCTAGCTCAGAGCTCCTAGCTTTTCAGGCTAATACCGGAGTAAAAACAATGCGTCACTCACATGCGCCGGGAATAAGTTTCCTCCTCTTGGCTCAGAGTATTGGGTCACTGCCACGACGAATACAAGAGCCCAACTGGGGGCCACCTCAACCAAGGTCCAGACGGCTCGGAGCCCTCATTCCGTCTCCCCATTGCTTACCGTCAGTTATCGACGTGGGTAGCGCCGGAACCTGTGGAAACTGACGGGTGGTATCTAGTTTCCCGCCGGACTTTAAAGTGGGATCCGGAGTACTCCGAAAAGCATCCTTCCCAATGGTTGACGCGCCATAGGCGTAACTGATGGATAGCCGGACGAACCCGACTACCAGGAGCTTAGCATCGCCTTCTCACTGCCTGCACCTTCAAGCTAACGACGTGAGCGGCGCCGCGACACTCAAGGTCCGGGTGGTCGTCGACGACACTCCACCAGAGACCAAGACAACCTACAACAGACAACCGAGTACCAACAACATTAGCATCCCGTTCGCTGCTTCTCTTCTGGAATGCATCGCATTTCCACCTCAGCAGAGTCGCAGCTGTCGCCACTTCCACCCCACCCCCACCAACCCAACGGGGTACTCACGGTCGCATATCACCTCTACAAGCGCAAGCATCCGCCCGCGCTATTCCGCCATTTAGGCCACGCCTGCCGTACACGACTCACCTCGTTTCGTCACCATCATCCTCCCCCTCCCCGCTCCCCCCACGCAACTTGCCTCGCAACTGTGAACCTCGTGCTTCCACACACAGAAAATTGTCTCCTTGCGAGTCTCGCTTGCGAGATAGTCCAGCGGAGTTGAGTGCAGTAGTGCGACACTAGGGATGCCGCAACTCGGAGCTGGAATTCCTCGCACGGTGTAACGCTAATGCAAGGGTGGCCAACCCTTGGTCATACGCCAAACGTGGCGGTTTCAATGTTTACAATTAACTAATTACATGCTTGTGCCTTCTGACTCTTTTAAAGTAAGTACTTTGGAAATAGCAAGTCCATATTTATATTCACCAACACTAGAGTATTCTTTCGCAATTTACCATAAAATCACACTCATAACTCCAAAGACTGTGGAGTTCCCTTTCTAGAAAATCGATTTTTCGTCAGCTCCAACATCAGCCTGCTTGATTCCAGACAGATGTTTTCCTCACAGCCAACAGGTTATACTATTGTAAACACAATAGTACAACTACCACCTGCTAGCACAATAGTACAACTACCAACTACTACCTGTAATTCATAATTTATGGCGTAACAACTTTATCTTTCCAAGGGATACAGCCGAAAAGCTGATCCCCATAATGACACACGTTAATCTCTCTGGAATAAGTATGACTATGCCCCAGAAGATAACGTTTAGCGTAGTCACATATGGCCGATACGCAAATAATAATAGTAATAATAATAATAGTAATAATAATAATAGTAATAATAATAACAATAATAATAGTAATAATAAAAGTAAGAATAATGATAATAACAATAAAAATAATGATAATAGTAATGTAATACTAACTTGAAAAATAGTTTCTTTCTAATTTTTTGGATTGAAATAATTTTTGTCTTTCCCAAGTCCTCGTTCTCCAACCATTGACTCCCAGTTACCCGCGTGGGGTCGCTTCTTCCCTAATGCTATTGCGGTGGAAGCTGTTCTCTCACAGATCCCTGGTCGACTCTTTGCTCTAGGACTCCTGTCGCGACAGTTTCAATTGCTCGACCTCGTTCCGGGACGTTGTGCTTCTTTCTAGGAATTCGGGATGCACTTGGGGCTTGGGTACAATGTTACATTCCTTGCGGCAGAAGTTTCCTCCCGAGTTTGTCTTTTAAGCAGGTCTTATCTGAGTCGTACAGTTTCGTAGAACTAAAGAGCTGAGTAAGAAAAACTACCTCGGTCCATGTGTTTCGCCAAGTGCGGTGATAGTGGAGGTTTGGAAAGTATGAACATCGTCGAAAGTTTTCCTGGAAATGGTCACACAGATCTTAAAGGATAACTGTTCTGTGTCGTTTTTTCAACTACGAGAAAATACCAGAAACATGTTGAAAACTGAAATATTCCCAGTCAAGTCAGAAATTGAATATGTTAAAAGTACAGGTTATTGCAAGTGTATAATTCGTGTCTGAATTTTAAATCTGAGATCCATGAATTGCACAGCTTTATTTCATTTTCTATCGCGGATTTATTATTATTATTATTATTATTATTATTCTTATTCCGAGCTCATTAATAATCATAATTACGTCTGTTTTTGGTTCGAAAGGAACTTCGCATGTTACCAACTGAGGATGCCACTTTACCATAGGTTTTGCCACAAAGTTGAGATACGCATTACCAAGACAATGCCACGAGCTATCCTCTCTTACTGCGAAGAAAAGTGATGAAAAACTAATGTAATAAATCAAGAAAATTCCGAAAAGAGACCTTATTTTCAAATGAGTGACCCGTCGATGTGGGTTCGTCCACGTTGTGACGATGGGATGCAGAGAAGGCTCTCAAGTGTTCCTTTCTTCATTTTCCATCTTCTTGCTTTTCACTTCATGTCACCACCTTTTTCACTCTTTTGTCTTCCACACTGGCCTTCTCTGTTTGCTGAACGCCCACCCATGTGTTTGCCGTGCATGGCGACCCGTGCCAAAGGGAATGGGCGACTTGATAGTTGTGGGGTCTGTGTATGCGTTCCCGAATGTCGTCTTGTCGCTGGTGTCTTGTGGGTAGACCAGGTCTAGCCATATTTGCCACACGAATATCAGTGAGCCCTGATGACTGAGGGGAGGTCTCTGCTCCTTGTAGGTCCTAATACACTTGTTTTCGCTTCGGACTCTTCTAGACGGGTGGTCGGGAGCTAACCCACTCCCGAACAATCGTCTCGGACTAGGTCTTGCACTGAACTCCAGGATGAGCTGGGGGATCCAGGGCTGTGTAGCGCTGTGACATGCCCCCACTATATCTCCGTGTCCACCCCGGCACCCCACTGGGGTGTCCCCTTGTGGAACTCCGTGGTGGGTGGGGAGCACGGAGATGAATTTCCGTCCATCGTATGGATGCCCAACCACAACCCCTGCCCTCTTCCGCAAGGATGAAGCGGTGTTTCTAGAATACTGTTGATTTGAATAGCTTCTTCGCTAGAGAAGAGGATATACCTAAAAAACTGCGGTTTCTTCTTATGTCTTGCGTTGAGGAAGGGAAGACCTTCAAAAGTGTGAGCGCGATCTATCTAGCGCGAGAGATTGAAAAGACTTTCGGGAAGCTCCAAGCGGTCGTGCGACAGAGGAATCTCTTTGATGCGCGCACCGACGAGCAGATTGAAAAGTTAGCCTAAACCAAGCAGATTGCTGGTCTCCCGGTGGAAGTGACCACTCACCCTACTCTTACCCTCTGTAAGGGAGTGGTCAACTAAGATGGTTTTGCGTCCGAAACCGAAGAGGAACTCCTGTCTTTCTTCAAGAGTCAGGGGGTAACGCAGATGTTCAGGATCAAGAGGAAGAGAGGGAATGGGAGATAGATCTCACACCTACTTTGATCTTGACTTTCAACCTCCCTTCTCTCCCAAAGAAGATTAATTGCGGTTTTTATAATCTCCACGTGCGACAGTGTGTGCCAATGCGCTGCTGCAAGTGTCAGAGGTTTGGCCATACTCAACAACGGTGCATTGCCGAGGGCCCTATTTGCACAAAGCGGGGAAAACCCACGCACAATATCGATCCCTGCACATACCCACTTCGATGTGTCAACTGTGAAGGAGACCATGCGGCGAAGTTAAACACGTGCCCTACCTATCTGAGGGAGAGAGAGATACAAAAAATCCGAGTTACTGACAAAGTGTCCTTTCCTGAGGCACGACGTTGGTACTAGACGCGAAACTCCGTGGACATGGCCCGAAGCTTTGCTGACACTGTGGGTCATAACAGAATCATTCTGTTATGACCCACTCTTCTCATAACAGAATCATTCTACGTTAAGCATATATTTAAAAAAATATTTGTAAGTTTATTTTTATTTCTGTATCTACCTATATCATTTGAAGCGATGTTGTACACTTCGGGGGATTCTTACATTTGCATGTAATGATGTTGTCTTGCCTTAAAAATGTAATGATAAGTGAAGTGCTTTCCTCTCGTTTTAATTTAAACAAAACTGAAGAATTCTATGTTATATTGATTCTTGTAATCAACGAACATTAGCAACAGTATTATAAATGTACGTTGTTGTCACAAACTTATGAGTTCTTCTTGCACAGCTCAGTAACTTGGCCTATCCGTAACTAGTAAACATTTTATTCGTGATTATATTTGTATTCGTATTGATTATGGCAATAAGTACTAATTATTGATGTAACGTGAATATTTATTAAAAAGATCCATTGTACTGAAACATCAGTATAATTAACTTAAAGGGTGACAATGAAAAAATATGATTGTGATTTTATACTTTGTATTCCCGTTCTGACAAAATGTTGTTGGTAATTACTAATATTATACAAACCTCTTGTTTTGACATAACAATTTCTTCATTTGTAAACTACTATGAAGGTGAGATAATGACCATCATTATAAGAATCATAAACAAGCTTAGAATATGACATTTCTTACACGTTTCGAGGCACAGAAAGCCGTCATGATTTATTTCGATCTTCAGCTGCATATCTCTGGACACCAATCGTGTATTCTCTGTTCAAAGAGTGTTCTCCTGCTTTTGAATACCGGCTATTTATTCATAAGCCCACGATAATTCTCTCCTTTAGGAGATTAGAGAGAGATAGCAGATACGAAGTTTTCACGAATTTGATTGATACACTTTTGCGTTAAGTCTATTTTTAGACACTTGTTTCATGCTTCCTCGTGCGACTAAGGCATCGCATCAATGTCAGTGAGGTTGATAAATGTACCGCCGCCATAGTCCTTTTTTTTTGCGAGGGTTTGCTTGGGCGAGCTCCATCGCCGACCAACCCACGGACAGTGTAGGAATTTTACTGAGTTAGTACGATCGCGTTTCTTCAGAGGAATTTACTAAGCCCAACCTCTCTGAAAGCTTATTGTGTTCCCATTTCGAGAACAGAATTTGAGAGTCTGTGACTGGGGGGGGGCGATTAGCAGTAGCAGCAGCAGCACAGGGATAACGAAGAAGCTGATTTATATCTCGGTTCCCAAACCGCTCCATGGAAAGTAGTTAGTATATTTCCCATCTTTAGTATCTTTCCCGACAATGCAATGAATTGGTTTCTGTTGTTTTAAATGGAACGCTGGTGTACTAAAAAAATGATCGTTTTAAAACGAATTATTTGCAACCAAAGAAGATGGCATGAATAATCTAAAGCCCAAAAGTATAAAGACGGCAAAAGTGAAAATGAAGTATGGGAAGGAATTAAAGGGAATTCAGAAGAGAATATAGCATCTACAAACAATATCACTTTTTTTTCATTATTTTTATTTTAAGTCGCGTAAACTACAAAGGTCATGAGAGACTAGAACAGTAATATAATTACAATTCTGAAAAAAGATCGATATTTTTACAAAATTGTAATACTTTTTCTTGGAAACTTGGCGATGATAAAATGGCATTGAACTTTTCATTTTCTAGGAACTCTTTTCTCTCTTCGATGTGTATGGGACATTCCAGAAGAATGTGCTCTAATGTAGATTTCTATTACAGATGGTACAAGTAGGTTGTGGAACTTTTTCAATTAAAAATTTATGAGATAATTTAGAATGGTTTGATCGAATTCTTGATAAAGCAGCTTGATCATGACGATTAATAGAGAGGTTCGTGACAAGTCCAAAGCAATTAGTTATATTTTCCTGAATTTTGCTGGATTTTTCGTTTAGCCATGATTCGTGCCATTGTCTATTTAATTTCTTTCTAATGTATTTCCAAATATCTTGAACTCTGTTGGTTTCGGATGGATGGCTTAAGAGCTCATTTTTGTAGCTCTTTTAGCTTCGAGATCAGCAAAATTTAAATTTTATCGTACTTACGTTTTACTTTCTCGCTTACTTTGCACTTACGTGGTAAAGATAATGTTTTGTAATCCTGTTGTGGAAAGTAGCGGTTTTGTATAAAAAACTTGTCTTTTGGGGCCTCGATTCGAAAAAGGGGATAAATCTTCTACGAAAATATAGTAAATTACTGCCACTAATACGTTGTGTAGTCAGTTTCTATGTTTTGTCCACTCGTTGATACCGAAAAGTTGGTTTACGGCAAAACATCCGTCAGTCTACCCTTCTTACCCGTCTGTTACCCGTCTGTAAAATATCAGTCCGTCCGTCCGTCCGTCCGTCCGTCCGTCCGTCCGTCCACCAGTGCATCCGCCAGTTCGTCCGCCTTTTCGTCCGTCCATCAGCCAGTTCGCTGGTACGTCCATTCGTCCGTCAATCAGTTCTTCTATCTGTCCCGTCCGTCCGTCTCTCCGTCTGTTCATTCGACCGTCTCTCCATCCGTCCGTCTCTCTGACCGCCAGTCTCTCCGTCTGTCCGTCCGTAACACCGTCCGTCCGCCAAAATCCGTCTTTTCTTAGCGTATGATGTACGTATGCAAAGGATTAGAAAGATTTTTAAAAAATGACAATTTTTGGCTAAATTCCAAAATCAAAATATTATTGGGTGCTACAACAATGCATACAAATGTATAGTAAACACTAAAATAAATGCACAGAACTGTTGCAGTCATTTCCAAGTATATTTTTAATCAAGGTGATTTAAAGACGGGAAAAAGGGTTTTATTTTTTTAACTGCAGCCTAGTTGTCGAAAAAAATCAGAAAAAATTCACAACTTGTGTTTTAAGAGACAGTTGTGAGATTTTCTCAAGCCTGTTCCATGGTTCTAGGACACAATATTTTTTTATATATTTAAAAAAAGTTTTTTTGTGTTTGAACTTGGGTCTGAAAAAATATCAAAACATATTTTATTGATAATATAAATAGTTTGCTTAATTACCATATTTTTCAAAATTATTTTTTATGTTAGAATTATAATGTTACCACTAACAAGTAATTTGGTTTAGAGGAACTTTTTGCCATCTTATCCGGAGGTACCCTTTGGTTAACTTACAAATAATGCGAGAAAGCACGCGCTGTTGTAGCACCAATACCTTTAAATAGGTGCTCATATGATCCCTAAGTAGTTTTCATTGTAACCGATATGTATAAATAATAGTTGAATTCCATAAAGTATTGAACCTTTGGTTTCCTTGTTTATGTAAATGTGTGTGTGTTTGTGTGTGTGTGTGTGTGTGTCAGAGAGAGAGAGAGAGAGAGAGAGAGAGAGAGAGAGGGAGAGAGAGATATAGAGAGAGAGAGAGAGAGAGAGAGAGAGAGAGAGAGAGAGAGAGAGAGAGAGAGAGAGAGAGAGAGAGAGAGAGAGAGTGCGTTTGTGTGTGTGTTTGTATTTGTGTGTACTTGTGTTTGTGCGTGTATCCTATCTGCCCTTTGCAGTATCGTAGTACAGTTTATAGAAATATGTTTTACACATGGACTAAACAGTTTATGGTAGCAGTCTATCTAAAATGATGAAAAATCGTGAAATTTCATTTGTTTGAATTTTTATTTAGTCGTGTGCTCTTTTTTATACTCTTTTAAATTATTCAAACCATTTCTTTCTACGTTTCTTAGTGTTTGGGAAAATATTTTTTTTCGACGAGAGTGTCAACTGTCAAGCCCTTTGTGAGTGATCTACAGGTGCATTTTTCCGAATTGGAAAATTTCAGCACATTCATGTAACTCAAACATTATAAATCATAAACCATTAAAGAAAATGATATTGTTATTTTTGCAGCACGCAACCCATGTTTTGCTGAAGAGAATGAACTAGAATAGTTAATGTGTCACTAAGAGTTTCAATCAAATGAACTGAAACTTTAAAACTATTATTTTTTCTCAAATAATCAAATCCTGACTGTTTAGTTTTCACTGTAACTTTACTATTCGAGTTCACTCCATAGAACATACATTTGTGATTAATTTACAAAAGGAATTATCAAAATGCATCGACTTGTTGTGGAAATAGAATGTGTGGCAATAGATAAATTTGGCCATTCATTGTGTGGAAATAGATAAATTTGTTTGAAAAAATTATTTGATATCTAAGTGTAGAAATCAAATGTACGAGGGGAAAAAATAGACACAATATTCTTGATTTTTTTTCAGATAGACAGCTACCTTAGGGATTTACAAATGAATCTATCACTTACGTCTGGGTTTCTATCACTAACTGTGCGATCTTTTTTTAAAACCATATGAGCATTTGCATAATATTAGAGAACCAGTAATTATGAAATGTCGTTCATGGGATTTGGTTGCAACATTTCCTAATTCTACATCATGTCCGTGAATTCTACAGTGCTTAGAACCAGGAGAGATTACTTGAAATGGCTTAAGGAATTGAAAATTACTCAAGTGATGCGCTCAGATAAAATCTTCCACTCGTTGAAGAAGAGTGCAAGTTCCTTGTGCGCCACTTGGTAGCCCAATGCGCCTGGAGATCGTATTGGTAATAGGTTATTTGTGCGGCGGCAGCTAGGCTGGGCGGGCGGCACAGCGCACTGCCCGCTGGCCGCGTGCCGGACGGGTCATTAATTCTGGAGAGGCACAGGCGCCACTCGGTGCACCCCGCATTGCCATGCCCCGCCCCCCCCCGGCCCTATCCCGCCCTTACCCCTCCCCGCCCCTCCCGCTGTTGCCTGCCCTGACCCGGCTCGCCCCACCTCGTTCATCCCCGCTCATCCCGCCCTGTCCTGCCCTGCCCTGCCCCGCCACGCCACACCATATCCCGCCCCGCCCCGCCAAGCCCATCCCGCCCTGCTCTGCCACGTCTTGCCACACACCGCCCCGCCCCATCCCACTCATCCACATCCCTCCCGCGCTGCCCTGCCCTGCTTTGCCCTGTCCCGCCCCGTCTCGTCTCGACTCGCCCACGCCACGCCATGCCTACCACGCCACGCCACGCTATGCCTCGATCACGCCTTGCCCTTTCTCGACTCACCTACGCCTCTCTATTTCCAGTCCATTGACCATCTTCCCTTCAAGCCACTCTCTTCTCCTTCTACACTGGATTATATAGAAGAGCGCTCATCCTTATTATTCCCCTGCCATCACATTTCTCTCTTCTGCCATCATCTGCCATTTGTTGCCAATCTCTGGCGTCCCTACCATCAGAGCATCAGCGATTCTTGTCACTCCCGCTTTCTTCCGACCTCATCATGTCTCATCTACAACCCCTCCCATCACACCATCAGCATCCTCTGCCTCCATCTATCACCCTTTCGCAGTTTTGTCACTGTCACCCACGACGAGCATACCCCTCTGGCCCTTCACCCCACCCCACACCTGGCCACTCTCTCCTCCCACTACTTCTGACACTTTCACCCCCAACCCCTTGCCTTCTCCCGTCTGCCACAACCGTGTTAACCGACTGAGATGGTTCAATGGTAACTTTTGTAGCCAGGATTGTAGCCAAGTCCTAGCGTTCGAGTCCCAACGTCGGATTTTCGGTAGTAACTAAATAACGCACTTGCTGAAGGAGAATTCTAGCGGATATATGATAGTTTTCTATTTGATAGATTTCCGTTATTTCCTTAAACAATGTCAGGTGAATTCTGTAACAGTACTCTAACAAACGGGAACATGGGCCGCAAGCAATCTTTCGTGCCTCATCTTTGCCTCTCCATTTCGCCTCTAGACAGTCACTTATATACATGAGGGGAGATCAGATGGTAGCTTAGAGCTTGACCCGACTAGCGGCGGTGTCACGCGGAGGAGTTATGTGAAGGAAGGAAATATGGAAGTTGAGGAGTAGGTCGGAGCCAGAACTTACGTTTTAGTGTGTAGGGGCACCGCCACTTTCCTTTATTAACATGCTCTGTACTATCGGGATGAGCAAAATAGTTGACGCGCTCAAAATCACTACCCAATCACCCCCCCTCCCGAACTCTACAATCTCCTGACATTTTTCCATCCTCCCACCCTCTGCCACTCCCTAATTTTATTGTAACTGTTGATATGCTTGTCACTCCCTCGCACCCTTGCCTTCATCCATGTCTACCCTCAACTGCCCTCTCTCCCACCTCAAATTCGTTGCTGTCCTCTCTCCCGCTCCTTAAAACTCTTTGTCACCCCGTGAAAATACTCATTGAGGCTCGTTGACAGGAGAAGATTCGAGGACTTTCCAGAAATTTACTTGAGGAATCCACTTATGGTTTTCACCATGCTAGGAAATGTATTCTATTACACGCCTTCGTGATGTGAAATGCACAGTCAATTTTCAAATTTCTCATGAAACTACGTTCAGTTCTATTAGGAAAATGAAAAAATATTAACGAATTGCAAACATGAATTTCGCGTTCTTTTTTGAAAAATGAAAATGATTGCAATGTGCAACATTTATTCTTTAATATATCTTTACCGAAACATAAAAAGGATATATAATTTCGTGCGTCATTTTACTATTACCTAACTGTACTACCTCCGGATTAACACTAATAAGCTTAGTGATAATAAACACCACTACTCATTTCGAAGTTTTATTTTAATGCTAACAATCAGTAAAACGGTGATTCACTGACAAACAGTGCATGATTGGCAACACTTGACAGATCTTGAAATTATCTTATTTTGATCTATAAAAATATGCAAAGATCATATTTGAGAGAAATTTTTCAAACCTAATGTCATGCTCTTCCCTAATTCATGTGTCACACATTTCATATGGGCTACGCAAAGGCTATCTGAAATGCATTAATTTGTTGAAAAATCCTTTACTTTCATATAGCCAGTAAAATCCATAATCATACGAAATACAAGGAATAAACTCTACGAAAGAAAATCCCATTATATTGGTAACTCAAGAAATGTAAAAAATTCTAAACAAAACTTTTCTTCATTAAACTCCACCGCCGCATATTCCCCGAACGATATTTTCCCTTACAACGGCTATTCAATTCAAACTACTCTTCCTTGAGGATTCCCTTCTACGATATATTGATTTACAGTTTCATAACACAGTGCCATTAGCTCCAGAAAGTGATTTCAAATCGGGGGGACGAAGAACATTCCGCGATCTTTTCGTAACTTCTCGAAGCGCCTAACGATAGCGCTGCGGCGGCGGTGGCGCAAGTTCAAGGAAAGCGGACACTGGCGCGTCACATTAAAAGAGGCCGTGCAAAAATTCCTTTTAAGAGCAAAGTTTTGATGCACACTTCCCTTCCGGGGATGCGGAGTTCTGCCTCAAAGTTCCCTCCCCCTCCCCGTGCTTCCCTGTGCGAGTTCTACCTATCCGCACAGACTCCGCCTCCGCCTGCAGAAAAATGCGTAATTGTAACTTTTTCATCCGCGCGAGTAGCAAACAATTTGTATTCTTTAAGAAAATGGAAAAGTTTTTAATCCTGTCTGATCGGAGTGCGGGCACACCGGGGGTTGAGTGTCGCGGAGGTGTAAGTGTAAGAGAGAGGGTGAAAGGGAGAGATGTAGGGAAGTGGAGGGGTGGATACGGATGTGGGGGGAGAGCCGGAAATCTGACAAACTCTGCAGATCGATTAGTCCTACTCGACGTCTACTATCACTCGTCTTCGATCTTATTTCACTACATCTCTCTCTTTTGCTCTCTCTCTTTCGCTCTTTCTCGCACTCTTTCTCTTTTGCTCTCCCATCTCCCTTTTGTCGTCCTATGCCTCCTCTTTTGCTCTCTTCTCTCTCTTTCTCTCTCTCTCTCTTGCCGTGACCGTTCTCTCTCCTCTTTTCTTTCTTTGTTCCGTTGTTTTCCTCTCTCCCTTGCTTCCCTCTCTTCCTTATTTTCCTCGCTTTTGTTTTCCTCTCTCTCTCCCTTTCTCTTATCTAAACTCCTTTCTCCTTCCTCACTCACAATTTCTCCTTTTTCCATCTCTCTAATTCCTTTCCTCTACCGCTATTTTCCTTTGTTTTCTCGCACAGGAAACTGATGTCACCAAAGTTTATGTGTTGTAAGGAAAAAGTGGATGAAGGAAAAGAAGGGGGAGAAAGGGACAGCGAAATGTAGACATGAAGCTAGTGTTTTGCCGAAAATTTGCCAGAAACGATCTGATATAACAGACTTGTACCTTTGCCATTTCAGACGTCTTAGTTTCATTTCATCTCTCTTTCTTTCCCTTTTTCATATGACCTGTTCAGTCCATTCGGTACAAGCATCTTCGCGTAGGATTGGATTGATCCAGCGCGTTATTGGATTATGTTTAGTCTTTTGTTACGAAGAAATCGACAAAACCCACCGTTGGGGAGACAAAGCGGGTGCTGAGAGATGATAGAGATCTCGCGCCGTACTAGCAAGAAAAGTGCACACTTGGTTTTTGCGGCTGCTACTTCTGATGATTGTCGCAGGAGATTGAATTCGCGGCGCGACAAAGAAAGGGTAAATGGTATGTGCTTTTTTTGCGTGTCTTCCATTGATCGATTAGTGATTCCTGGTGCGTTAACTGCTAAGGTCATTAGTCCTGTAAGTGTGTGGCATTTGTTTATCACGGGAGGTGGCAGAGATCTTCCTCCGCTTGTGAGGTTTTTGCCAACCAGATATTTCCCACTATCTGGGCATCACCCCAACCAGGACAAGCTCTAAGCTCCTGGCTGGTCTCCCGGCTTGTGTGGTAGTGTATGTGTATGTGTTTGTAAGCAAGCCTGAGGATGGGACAAGGAAGAAGGAGGAAAGATCGCGCGCGATCTGTGGCCCTTTTGTTAGTGTACTGCTCCAGCATTCGCCTGGTGTTGATCGAAGAAAGAAACAAAGAAAGAAAGAAAGAAAGAAAGAAAGAAAGAAAGAAAGAAAGAAAGAAAGAAAGAAAGAAAAAAAAAAACACGGAAAACTACCGACCGGGAGAACCGGCCGCTAGAATTCTCCTCCAGACAGGGGCTGAATTCGACCCAGCTACCTACCGTACTTACCGGTGTATGAGACGCACTTTTCCCCTTTAGGGACTTGCCAAAAAACAGAATGCATCTTATACAACGGATGGGAACTTTTGTTACTGTTTCTGTGTATAGTATACAGCGTTACAAAGTTTTTTCACTGAAAAACAGGAATTTGTATTTCTACAAAATTGATTATTGCAGAAGCTAAAAGTATTGCAAGAAGAAAGAATGCTGAAAATTTCCTTTGGTCAGCGTCATGGTGTAGAAGATTTATGAAAAGGCACGGTCTCTTCATGGGTACTAGAAAAAAATCACAAAGACTTCCGGCGGAATATGAAGAAAAGTTCATTGCTTTTCACAGGTCACAATTCCCATTCCTTTCATAAAAATGAAAATCAATTATAAAATTTAACATTAAAAAATGAACTCCATCTTGAAAATAGGAGTGCGTCATATACATAAGCAAATACGGTATTTAGTGTCGAAAATCGTACCACCGTCGGGACTCGAACCCTAGCGCTTTCCGATCAGAGGCACTGCAGCGACAGCAGTTGATACCCTGAGCAAACTAAGCCGGTAATGTCTTCGATAATGATGCCGGAGGCACTCACGAGGATTCAAATTATCTAACAAAATTTAAGTACGTATATGTTCTGATTGCAGATATCTTTCTGCGAATACTTCGCAGAGAACAAATTGCTGGATACTGTTTTCTCACATCGAGCAAGTTATTTTTTACTAAATGTTGTAGGAAGCGTAATTAGCGTACCTTCTTAGAAAAGTCTAATATTGTGGCCGCCATAAAACCAGGACTTAGGTCGACTTTCGAAAAAATTATTCATTTAACGAGTTTTAGTTGTTCCTTGCTGAACAAGAGAAATAATACCGGCGAAATGACGGTAGAAACCGAGTTACAAGTGTGAGTTACGAATATTCATTTTTAATACGGATTCATTGAAACTTACGAATTTTTGGTCTTGAGGTAATTCACAAAATGCGTCATGATAACCATGCTAATTCATGTCGCCGTTGTGTTTTGCTTACTTCGTATACCCGGGTATTATTAACGTTGTTTTAAATACATATTTATTTTTCAATCGGATGTACATAGTTGTTACATTCATTTTTTCAGTATTTTCTTATTTCCTAATCTAAAAAACTAACTCTAACTACGGGAAGGGGTAGAAAGCTACAATCTGCACCTATTGTTAACAATTATTTGAAAATATATTGGGAAGACGTTCAAAAATTAACGTTATTTTATACGTGTATGAGTATAATCTGTTGAGGCGAGGTTGTAGTGGATGGCGTGAGCTATAGAGCTGGTATTTGAATAAAAGGTATTGGAGAGATGGGCTATGTGTTTGCTGATGGATTATCGTTGTAACGCGCGTCTCGCTAAATGTCACTTCGCCAAAAGCGAGCTGCAAAGATCGCTTTCCAATCAATAAACAATGAACGGAAGGAGTGCTAAGCTAATATATTTGTCCTGCATTGTAGTATCGGACGTGATCATACATCTTGTACCGATGCAAAGTCAATCTGATTATAACAGATAGCATAAAATGTAACTAAGCAAAACCAAATTGATGATTTTTCAAGAAAGCTTTCCTGTTAGAAATAAACTGGTGACATGAAAACATTCATTGAATAAGTCTGCAGTATAATGTTTCTGAGCTACATTATATATTATGCACAAGAGGTGAAGTAGAATAAAAATTGTGTTCAGACATGCTGGGACCACCCTCTTAAAAATTTCAGACATGTTGAGTCCACCCTCTTAAAAATTTTAATAACGTGTCTAGTAGCTAAGGCAACTGCTCTATGGAATCAAAACGTGGGTACTGAATAGTGAAGTTTATCAGAAGAATACGTGCTTAGGTAACTAAAGTTTTGAGGTTAATAATAGGACTTTTCTCAAGGAGACAGACTAAGGTATAAAGTTTAGAAAAACGAAAAACGAATATTGAATCAATTCTGTAGTGGTAGCAGAGATTTTGTGGTACTACTTGATTATAAATTCAGGATAGCAGAGATATACATAAAATTCAGCCATACATGTGTTTCGGGAATTTTTTCCCATCATCAGTGGCTCCAAGTGACATCGATTAAACACCACATTAAGCAAACATAATGGTAGGTCTTAGGATGTCGCCATTGTGTGTGGTACGAGGTACGGAGACTGACAATATTTGATCTGAAAGAAAAGTACAGGAAACCCACATTAACACGAATTCCAAGGGATCACACGTGACGTGTGTGCGAAGTTATAGCACAAAAGAACCTTAAATGCCAAATTTACGAACAAAAAAAACAACCTGAAGTATAATATAGGGAGGAAAAGTAAAATTTAGAATACAGAACAGTACATAGAAACCACATACAAGGAATGTGATTAAGACACTTCAAAAATGTCGCATAGTGCCACCCTAAGGAAAATCGATATGTTGGTCGACGTAAAACGAGATGGAAGGACCAGTGAGTGAACAAAGTATCGGCCGTTCCCCTGTTTGACAACACTTCAGTATATCATTTGATAGTCTAAGACGGAATTCAATACCATCTTACTTAATTGAACCTTCCGTGGAAGGAGTGTAATAAAAAATTACCACCGACCGCTCTTGCTAGGTATATGAACAGAAATATTCTTTTGACACCCTAAGTTAAGTCCTGTTTTAGTTCTCCAAATACATCAATGATCCGTTTGGAAAACGAGACTGGAAAATATAAATGAGAATATAATTTGCACCTGGCTACGCTGTCATGAAATATTTTGTTTTTTCGAGCTTCTACGAAATGCGAAATAATATGAACGGAGCTCACCGTGGTTTGGCAGAGAAAAAAAATTCTTCAGCATATTCCCGCTTCGCCTGAAAACAAATATGTAATTTTTGAGGTACGTTTCTCTTGTCATTTATTTCGCTTTGTTCTGTCAACACATTTTTGTAATAAGGCTCGTTATATTCCCTTGAGGAGCGGAAATTTTGTTAAGCTATTGATGTACTCACGGAACGTTGAGTTGGACAGCTAATTTTTTTTATTTTGCGTGAAATATTAAAATATGCTGCGTGAACACCATGAAACTCGTGTTAAGAAAATCATTTTCGCGGTAATATGAATTAATTTACGGCAGTTAAAATACAAAGCAATTTTGAATCAACTCCCCAAGCTCAAACGTGAGAACGACAACGTCACTTGGATATGTTGAAAAACAAATTAAAATCTGGAACACAGTCAATGCTGGGATTCGTTATTCGGATTATGTTTTAAGTGGGTTTTTACATAACAGAGCTTATGACAGAATGACATAAGACTTTGTCGTACTAGATACTTTTTTAATCACTATTCTAGACTAACTTTTCGATTTTGCGCAGCCACTTACTAGCTGCCATCTATTGCCGTCTGATGGGCATCTTTTCTTATTTAGTCACTTTTTTGTTTCCTTAATGAACAAACTGATATATGAATTAGGAATATTATAGAAGAGTAAAACCCGATCCCTTATGAAAATTTTCATTTTAAAAATTTTGAGCCAGTTTTTTTAGTAAAAGTAGTTTGAACGTTTCTCAAATTGAACAATTTTGAGTTCAATTTCACAGAAAAATTGAGGTTTTGAGATAGAAACGAGAACTTAATTGAAAATCATTTGAAACATTTATTCTCACAAATGCATTAATGTGATAAATTTATGTGTATATATATATATATATATATATATATATATATATATATATATATATATATATATATATATATTAACGACCTGAGATGGAAAAAAATGCATTTGAGTACTTCCGGCCGATCTGGATGGTGGAGGGGGCTAGAACGTGCTCCGACTCATCGCCTTGGTCCGAAGGGTCGCGGGTTCGAGTCTCGCCGTGGGCCTGGTTGTGTGTCCCTTGTTTTTCAAGTATGTGTGGTGTCGCGGAAGGCCTTGTGAGTCTGCGACCGAGGAGCCCGCAATTGTGTCAATATCTATTGTAAAGGTTAATATGTGACCCCATGAGGGACATAGTAGGTACCAGGGGCGGATAGAGGGATCAGTATCCTCTGAAGCTGGAAAATTACCCCGCAAGAAAAACAAAATAAATGTTAAAAATGTGTTCTTTCGAAAAAATCTACAAAATAAATGGAAATGGCATTAATATCATGTAATTCAGTGTATTTATCACTATCCTTACAAAATTTTCAACAAACAATTTGGAGCCGTTTTTTGAAAAAAATGTCGTTCGATCCTTTCTGAAATTGCGAAATTTTGAGCTCATTTACTCTGAAAAGTTTGGAGTTTTCGTGAAACTTTATAGGACATCATTTGAGACACGTGTATTCAAAAATGTAATAATAAATTGAAATTGTAGGTAATGTAAATGTTAACAACGTGAGGGCGATGTAAAAAAATGTATTCATGTAATTTTTGAAATACTACATAATGTAGCACATAGGCGTTTATGTCATCTTATATGTATTTATCTCCATGCCCATAACAAGTTTAAAGAAAACAGATGTTTCGGCGCCTTTTCGAGCCGCTTATGAAACAAATCTTTTTAATTTTTTAAATATTGTCCGTACTTTACCATGCGGAATCTACTATACTTTTAAAACAGTGAACATTGTATTAATTAAAGAATTAATTGTGGAGAACCAATTTAATTTGAAGAAGAAATTTCTTTCTTCAATATTGTAGATGTACGAATACGCTGTAAATCATCAATCATCAACTATCAGCTGTAGAACATTTTAAGTGCTTAAAGTATGGACTCACGAAATTAAATAATTTATGAAGTTACGGTTTTTAAGAAATACAAGGGCGTAAGTCGTGGCAATTATTTTTTGTGAGATGTGTGAACACGGATGTAAAATATGTAATATACACATGAAAGGACACAGTATGAAATAAATGGATGGATATTTAACGACACTCCAAAATTGTGTTCCTGAAATTTATTAAGATATTTGAAACGACTGTACTGGTTTCATGTTCCAAAGCATTTTACCATATACAAGTTCATAATAATTCAAAAGCATTACATACCCGTTCTAAAGCCCAGATTAGATAGATAAGCGATTACAGCACATACCACATCGACCAGTATAGCCCGTCACGTGCGTTGCCAAACACTGGTTTGCTACGTGTCCTGGCAGAAACTCTGTCCCTGTCGCGACTGTCCGATACAGTATGGAAGGGCATTATTCTCAAGAGCTTCCGCCAGTTCCCTGTGACGTTCTCGTGCATTTCCCCCGAGGAGAACGTCTTGGTAAATGAGCGCTGCTCAAAACGAGTTACGTTCAACTCACACGGTGGTAGTCAGACAACTGACTTCACATTGCTCTCTGCTAATAGAGGCACTTACAGAGCGTTCTGTTGTTGTGAGTAAGCAGTAAGACAACCTTTCTTTTATGCGACAAATACAATATTGTGTGATCCAATAATATTTGTTTAAAAAAAATAGTTGCCATGACTTCTGTCCCTACTCTTATTCTTTGTTTTGAAATGAATCAAGTTGAAATTAATCTATTATTTTCGGTTTCACTTTAATTGATATCGATTAATTGAAACAAGAAATATCATTCAACTAATTGATTTTTGTATCCAATTAATCAGTTAATAAAAATTGATGGTTCATTATTGTTGTGCAAATACATGTATATTTTATGGCTTCCTTTAAGTTTCGATACATAGCACATCGAATAATGTGTATCAGTTGATACACAATTCGTTCATAGTTGATTCCATACATAGCACATCGAATAATGTGTTTCAATTGGAAACGTTTCCTTCGTATCAGTTGATACACAATTTATGAACTACTTAGTATAGTCATTTTCAGAGTATATTCATATTTATCTAGGCTCAGGTTACCTCTGTTTACTGTATATCTTCTGTATTGTATTCATTCTATTTCCCTGGTGAAGTAAAGTACGGGATTAGGAAGTAATGACAATGGCATTTTCTGAAGAATTCAGAAAGAGAACTTTATATACCTTCGAAATTATTTAATAATTTTCTTCTGTGCATTACATTTTTTATTCTAATAACTTTGCTGCTGCAATATCTATTTCTTCATTTGACCATTTCTTGATACCACTCTCTCTCCTATTTCTGCATTATACGTATTCCTATACTAACTTCTACTCCTGGGCCCTCTCCTGCTACTATACCTTTTCCTGCTTCTAAGCCTACTTCTTCTCCCTCCTCCTCCTCTTCCTCCTCCCCCTCCTCCTCTTCCTCCTCCTCCTCCTCCTCCTCTTCCTCCTCTTTCCATCCTCGTTCTCCTCCTTGAACTTCTCCATATCTCTGACTTCGAAATCATATTGCTACCCACACTCCTATTCGTACTCCTGAACTGATTCTTTCTCCTCGTCTTTCCCATTCCCTCCACACCCGTTCGTTTCCCGTTCCCAATCCTCCGCATCCCGGCAATTACGGGGTGGCCAGTTCCTTGCAGAGGACGACGACGAAGGACGATTCCGGAGCCGTGAAGCCCCGACGCCAGCGACCGGACGCTCTCCTCGACGCCACGCCACTCAGACGGCAACGAGCGGCGCCCGGATTAGACGGCCCGCGCCAGCCCCTCGCTAGGACCAGAGGCCTTCTCCCCGCGCCCCCGCGGAGCCTAGTGCTCGCCCTTATCGTCGCGCGTGAGCTTTAAAGGGGGGAAGCGAAGAGTCCCGCCGCCGAGAGGGCAGCACCGTCGGCCTCGATTGTGTCCTCTTCCACCGCGTTGAACGCTGGGCCGAAATGGGACCGAAACGGACGGAGGGAAATTCGTTTCTCAAGATAAAAACGTAAATGAATGAAATAATAAAGATTGTAAGAGTGTGGTTGTGATTTAGTTGAGAATAAATTGACTGGTGAAGGCGAAGTTGACCGAAACACACGACATATTTATTAATCAATTGAATTTTGACTCTTAAAGACCTTACCTTGATGATCACAAGTATAGCATGGACACTTGTATAGCTTGTACCACTCCTGCGCTGACTGCAGATAGTTTGATTTTTTGATTAATGTAAATTAATTGTTTCGTTCGTACTTTGAGAAGGGAAAGACACTACAAAGTGCACAGTGAAAAACATTTTTACAACGCACAGCTTTGTAACATTTCATAAAGTCAAAGAAAAGGAAGGTATAAAGTGGTCAAAATGCCAAGAAAGAACAGAAAATGCTCATAGGAAACAAAATTCGTGGCTGAGTCACATTAATGCAGTTGTGTTTTGTGTTTTTTATTGGAGCTCAGAAGATGGAGAAAGCGCTAAATGGAAAAACGTAAAAGGCGCTAGTCGAGGATCTCAAGAAATTCTGATAGCTTATTAGAAGAAGACTGGCTTACGGAGAAGATCAAGTAATTTCGTGGCAAATCTCTGTTCGTATATGCTTAATTTGAAAGTAAAAATTAATGCTCAAGTTTCACCCTCATGGCACCTTATTTCATTGGCAATTATATCGAAAATATGTTCCCCACAGTAATTATTTCCCATGATGTGACATTATTTTTATGTATTAAATATATTTTAATTTCTTTCATGTATTTATTATTAATGCATTTGTTCATTTAAATTATTTCATTAAAGAGTTAAGACGAATAAAAGTAAATATAATTTGCTAACCTGTGTAATATATACCACAATGGATCAAGCGTTCTTATTGCAGTGATTCGAAGAGACGTTGGTTCTTCACGCATTGTTGGTTCAATTTTGCAAAGTCGCCCAACTTTCTAGAAAACGAGAAAGCTTCCTCCGCCTCACGGCCCTCTCCGGCACCCGTTCTTCCTGCTCCCTACCTCCCGTTCCCCGCCTCCCGTCCTCACCACACCTCTCGGCTTTCGATCGCCACTCTCCGCCTCCTACATCCCTCTCCCACTCCCATCTTCCCGCCTCCGGCACCCAGCTCCTCGCCTCCCGCATCCTCCAATCACGCCTTCCACCCTCTACCCCTGCTCTCCCTGACCCGTCTCCACCCCCGTTCCTATTCCCCCGCGTCTCGGCCCCTCCGGCTCCCGATCTTCCCACTCCCCCGCCCCCACCGACCCGGCTCCCGGGTTTCGATCACCACTCCCCGCCTCCTACACACCTCTCTTTACCTCCCACTCTCGCCTCCCGCTTCTTCCTCCAACATCAGCCCCCGCCCCCGTTGTCGTCGCCGCCCAAGTTTCCGCCCCACCCCCATCCGCTTCAATGTCCCACCCCATTGGCACATCCGCCCGTCCGCCCATTGCCAAGGGGGACCCTGGCCGAGGTGCGGGGCGAAGGCGTCACTCCCTGATACGGACGGGGGAGGGCGGGGGGTGGGGGCGATGGAACGCCGCCGAGTCTCGCACGCCGCCTATCTGGCCTGCCCACGAACCTCTGGCCAGTCCTGTAATCACTAGATCGTCGGTCTCATTCTGAACGCAATGGGGGATGAAAATACAAAACGAATCCAAAATCCACCCCAACGGATTAGGTTAGGTTATTCTCCGATCCTTCAAGAACTTGGATTTAAAAAAAAAAGAGTAGATATATTTTCCAATTATTATGAAACCATTATAAAATTTGGAAACTATTCACTGAACAATACACGGTGTTACCCAGCAGATCTTAGCGTTTGTTGACGACAAATTGTCTAAAACAATATGTTGACTCTATTAATTAGTAATCTATAACTTCCAACGTTTCAAATTCTGTGTAATTCTCTTGTCATAAAATACGAGTATGTAATTTATTGAAAGAGGTTTTCAATTAATACCTAGATCTAGATGTTGTTTGAATATAATGAATATTATACAACTGCAGAATGAGCTCAATTATCCTCCTCTGAGGTAGTGTCTGATTTGCATGTTCTAGTGAGATGGTCAGATTGTAACCATAAAATAATATGGTTTCGATGAATACCAAGTGCTAAGATTCAAGTATCAAGTAAGATCTAAGTACCAAGTACTTAGATTATCATCATAAATTCAATAAAAAGAATAATATATCGTATATTTCCTCTCATTCTCCCGATAATATTTGTTAATCATGAACGCACTTTGCCGTTAGTTATAAAATAAATGGCAGATAATAAATTGATATTTTGCAAATGAAATCTTTTCTATGCCAAATTGTCACTTTTAGAACTACGTTTTTTAATAAATTACTCAAATTTTGTTCTCTGCATTATTACATACTGCAGTTCAGATGTTTACCCCATTGAATAAGCCCCATCATAATTAAATTTGCATAGTAAGATAAGTCATTTTCGATAGTAATCTACCTCTTTATAAGACAGTATTATTAAGACATTCTGACAACAATTATATCACTCTATTTTTATCTATGTTTCCCTCAGTATTCCTCTAAACTATTCTCACTTTCTCTCTTACTATCTTAAAGTGGTACATAACTTCTCGAGGCAACGAAGAAATTAATTATAAATTAGGTGATGCGAAGCGGGGAATTTTAGCCTGCCACATACTCCACAACTACCACTTCAGAGTCATATTTTTAGCAATTGCTTCATCAACATTCATCATTTCAACTAGAACACTCGCGCATCAATATTCGTCTCATGCATCTGAGGGCAGGCCAAACGGCTTAATTGCAAGATTCACAATAAGTTAGTTGAAGTGACGTTCTGGTTGTGGGTGATTGGGTTTGTGCTGATTCGAATAGATCGCCTAGTGAAGACCAAACACGCTGTCGAGTCGTTCTCTGTGCCATCTTCAAGGCGCCAGCTGTCCGTCGCCATTGCACTCGGAGAAATCCCCGGGCTCCCCTTCGTTAGCTTTATCTGGACACCGCGGGAGTCGAGGCCGGGCCTGTCCTACCCTGCCTTGCCCTGGCCTGTTCCGGGCGGCCACTTGCTTCCTTTTATCGCAGGGCAGGGACAAACTTGTTTATGGGTCAGCAGAACGTGTATTGGCGCGGAAAACAGAGACGCGAGGCGCGCGGCCGCCTCCCTAGGGCCCACCGGCGCAGCGGGGCCGCCCGCCCACGCAAGAGCGCGGCGCCCGGCCGCTGCCAGGCACAGCTCCCCCAGCTACTCCTGTTCTTGCCCCTCCAGCGCTCACCGCTCCGCCCTCTGTCCTTGCCTTCGCCCCTGCCTTCGTCCCCTGTCTCCGTCCGTGTCTCCGTCCGTGTCTCCGTCCGTGTCTCCGTCCGTGTCTCCGTCCGTGTCTCCGTCCGTGTCTCCGTCCGTGTCTCCGTCCGTGTCTCCGTCCGTGTCTCCGTCCGTGTCTCCGTCCGTGTCTCCGTCCGTGTCTCCGTCCGTGTCTCCGTCCGTGTCTCCGTCCGTGTCTCCGTCCGTGTCTCCGTCCGTGTCCGTCCGTGTCTTCCGTGTCTCCGTCCCTGTCTCTGTCCCTGTCTCTCTCCCTGTCTCCGTCCCTGTTTCCACCCCTGTGTCCGTCCATGTCTCCGTCCATGTCTCCGTCCCTGTCTCCGTCCCTGTCTCCGTCCATGTCTCCGTCTCTCCTACCGTGGCCCCGGTCTGCTTTCCTCCCATTCCCGCATGAAACATATCGTCGTCCATACCGACGCCCCGTCCCCGTCATTCACATCTTGCACCCCACCCCATTCCACCTCAAATATTTTCACTTGACGATGTCGTGCGACGACGTGCAACTACCATCCGGCATCGAAATTGTCTCTCGCTTCCCTGAATCCATTTCTCATTTCCTGTCTTACCCAAGAACCATTCATGCTTACCTTCCTCATCCCCTACTGGCGCCTTTGAATCCAATTCCACAGCCTCTCCCCTGCCGTCCTGCGCGCCACATCGCTATTTGCCTTTGATCGCTTCCTAGAGCGCTTGCCCACCGGGTATCCACGTCCTCGTTTTCGGGATCCATTTTTAATTTTGTGATTCTCAAGTCAATTTTCAATTTTCTCTCCAGAAAAGTCTCATTTGCCTCGAATTCTGTGTTATATTCTAATAACTACGGTTTTCTTATCCGTAGTTCCATCTGAGTCATTTTCCTTTCAGAAGATCTGCGTTCAACCTCATTCACTTCCGTCTTCATCATCTGTCGCCACACTTACCACCTCGTCCCGATTCATCTCGCCCCGCTTTGTAGCTCGATCTATCTCGCTCTATAGCTAGCCCCTCACTGTCCTTTATTTCGACCCGTTCCGCCTTCTAGCTCGCCTCGCTCAGGCTTCTAGCTCGACAGCTCCACCATTTCCTAATGCGACTCAATCCGCCATCACTCCACTCCGCTATTACCATCGAACTCGTTCCCTCCAGCTCGTCTCGCCCCGCCCTCTAGCTGGACCTACTTCGGCCTCTCCATCCCCTGGGTCTCCCCTATGCCCTCTTTACCTCGCTCCTCTCCGATCCGGCCCGCCTTACCTCTCCCCGTCCCGTCCTGACTTTCGTAGGCCTTTTATCGCTCAGCCTTAGTCTGCCCCATCGTTCTCCGTATCGTCCCTTCGCGAGCTTTCCCGATGCGCTATGCCCTTTCCTGTCCCGCTCCGACCCGTCCTATCCGACTCTCAGGCCTCCCCTTCTGCACAGCGGTACTCGCCTCTCGGGCGCACAGTGGGATAGATTGGGCGGAAATGAGCTCTTTGGGTTATAGTACATAGTATGTTACTTTCTCAAACACGTTGTGCTGCCAGAATCCATGTGAACTCTTGATACCGAAAAATCTATTCAAGGCAAAACATCGGTCCGTCCATCTGACAATTCATCTGACAGTCCATCTGACAATCCATCTGACAATCCATCTGACAATCCATCTGTCCATCCATCTGTTCGTCCATCTGTCCGTCTATGGTCAAAGCAAGTGTCATTTCGTCATTTTTTCAAAATTGATGTTCCCCAATGAATTTAAATGAACTCTAAGCCCTCCAAGTTTGAAACCAATATTTTGATTTTAGGGAGTACTTTATAAGAAGTCTCGACATTTTCAAAATTTTCTCAAAAATGACCCCAATTTTTTTTTTTTATTAAACTTTGTCCTCGAATAGTGTAAAGGACGTTTATGTGGTATAGGTCTCATTTTTGTTGATCTGAATTTTCGAAATCTGCAAATTTAGACGTATTGCGAGAAAGTATTTGCAGTTGTAGCTCCATTAGTTCCTCCAGTGTGCGCTTTTCGGCCCACTGTGCGTTGTCCCCCGAGAGGCGCTGGCGGGTCGACGGGCGCAGCAGCTGAGGAGGAATTACGTGCGGGCGGAATACAAAATGGGGCGTCGCCAGACACTGTCTCGCGGGTGTCCTTTGCGCGGGCGACTTGCACATTTGCAGCGACCCGCCCCCGCCACCGCGAAGCTGCCACCGAGGCGCGGGCGTGCTTGCGATTCGGGCTTCGGGCTCGCCGCCGATTCGCTCCACGGGTGGAATTTTAAATTCGGCCGCTCTCCGGGAGTCCATATGCAATAGCCAATCCTCTGAAGTGGATACATGCTCGTTACGAGTAAATAAAGTAAAGCGAGTTGCATCTATAACGAAAATTGAAGTTGTTTTGAGACAACTCATTCAGTATTTAACTTTCCTGATTTTCAGGCTGTTCTATTGTATATAAATAAAAGATGTCATCTACGTCAACATAATACTTTTATTCAGATAGTCGACTTTCGACGGATTTGCCGTCATCATTAGTCTCTCTGATTTCAGCAAAACTCGGTAGACTGTTGTAGGCACAGTCTACCGACTTTTGCCGAAAGCAACGAGACTGATGATGACGTCAAAACCGTGGAGAGCCAGCTATCTGAATAAAAATACTATGTTGACGAAGATGACCTCTTTTATTTCTTCGCATGAGAACGTCAAGAACACCGAATCAGAATTCTCATAATGTCCTATTGTAATTCTCACATTTACAATTTCTATAAAATTTTTATCAAAACGTATATTCTCTATTTTATTGCGAGTGCTCCTCAAGTTCATAACACACATCATTATTCATATACAAATTTCGTTCTTCTTAATAACAGTTTGAAGTGGTCAAGTTGTTGTGGAATTTTGTAGTCCTAATCCAGCATGTGGCATGAGTGATTTTATTGAATACGAGTCTCATGAATTAGAAGAACAGTAGCTTTCTTACAACACACTATAACTTCTGCCACGAAGCTTGCAGTGTTGAAGGTTGTCAATATTCTGAGCGTCCTCAACAAAATGGTTTATAACACTAGTCGATTGGTACCCACTTAATTACAAACATGAAAATTGTCCATTGTACTAAAACTGTGCAATTTAAATCCATCTCTTATTTCCCAAGTCATAATTACAAGGTAGTTATAATACAATGTTTCTACTTGTATAGTACTTTATCAGAAAAAGATTGTATTAAACTCAGACTTTAAAATATTTTTATAATAAGTTTGTTAACATTATTAAAATAAACTTCAAGTAATGTATCACTACGAAAAATAGAATTAATAACAACTCTTTAAAACTATTTTCAATCTGTTTGCAGTCCTTTAATTGTGTGTATATATTATGTATATTGTGTATATTGCAGCCCTTTAATCGTGT
Source organism: Teleogryllus occipitalis (assembly GCA_011170035.1). NCBI lineage: Eukaryota > Metazoa > Arthropoda > Insecta > Orthoptera > Gryllidae > Teleogryllus > Teleogryllus occipitalis. The sequence continues at coordinate 40,014 of BLKR01002830.1, forward strand.
GTATATAATTTATCCTCCAGAAAATAACATCTTTTTCAGCATCGGAGAGTTCGTCACATCCGCCTCTTCCCACGTCGCCGTCATCTGCGGATTACCAAACTCTCCCACCCCCTCGCCTCTGGGCACGACTCCGCCCTTGAAACGATCTCGCCAAGTAGGTGAGTATTTACCTTCCAAATAACTTGTAAAACCAGTACTCGAGCACACGAGGGTCAAAGAGGTTGATTCCGGGGATTTTCCACGAAGACCTTTGCTTCTTCACGACCTCCTCCTCTCCGTCACGCGAACAATACAACAAAGACAAAGCCTATGACGACGGCGGCGGCGGCGGCGGCGACACATCTCGTCACGTGGTGTGCGAGCGACACTCGTGGCTCCGCCCGCGCACTCACTCGCAGCTCCTCCAGCGCCGCCAACTTCGCCCGGCGGAGCGCGGGAAGAGCGGCCGCTGCAAATGTTTGGCCAAGTATTTTAAAGACTTCGCTCGCGAGGCACTTGAACCACGCGACGCGCCCGCTCGGCCAACACGCGAATTAATGCACTGGCGCGGCGAGGGACTTGGAGAATGTGTGCTTTGTGTTGGGAGACATGCGAGTTCCTGTTTTGCGGTTCCGGCTGATTTGCATAGTTTAGTTAGAGTACTGGTTATTTGAACCAGGGTATTGATTTCTCTTTCCGTTTGCCAAGTAAATGGTACATTCCGTTCTCCTGATTTTTCCCTGCTTGCTAGATCTGTATCTGTAGGCAAAAGTAATATTTAAACATAAATATTAATTTAACATATGTCATATATGATATTAAAAATATCGAGTTACTTCCTCAATTATTTACTGAATCTGCGGAAAGCAACATTACGGAAGGAAATGGGTGTTCATAAAGTAATAATTTTATGTTTGGCCGTTTGGAAAATGAAAGGTAATGAAACAAATATTTTCCCTCACAATATCTCACAAATGTCAACAACTAGAAAAATTTTATTATAACCAAACGTGAAAAATCAGTAAAAGCTATTATTCTTTTTCCGAACAATTATTGTTTATACTTTTTCTGGAACTGTTATTACCGAAATTGTCGTAATTGCCGTTGTTGTCGAATTCTACCTTTTGAATAATAGTACATTATAAAATTAAATAAAAAATTACTCCGAGGTCGTCGTAGATGAAAAATTGAATTATAGACGTCTCATGATATCGTGAAACTCGTATCGCTTTTGCATCACTCTGCCTATGCTTCGTGGCGCTAAAGCGATACTCATTTCATTTTGACGTTCATATCAAACTTGTTTCTTTAGGAACTATTATACCGGCTGTCCCACTAACTATGGGCCACCCCCGTAACTCACTCACTTTCATTCACGATAAAGAAACGCAGTTTTTGGTCAACAATGTAGAATCATGGCGGTCAAGTAATACGCCGAAGATACTCGTATATTGTTTGAAATATTTTTAGTTTTCGAGAAATTTAATCATTTTTTTATTTTTTAAAATAACTATATATTTTTCTCACTAGCAGTAGCTAGATCATAAGAAGAAGAAGAAGAGCACAATAATGAAGCATTTGATAATGTTTTGATATTAATTTGAGTATAAAATTATACTTCCTGGCATGTGATTTGAAATTAAACGGACAGTATTTCCTTTAGTATCCCTTGCAACTGTTACCTTTGGCGAAGGTGGCCTACCTGGCGCTGAGACTTTGGGATTAAGGGACTGAGAGGGGATACAGGCCCAATTACAGCAATACATGGTCTGGATACGAAGGACACAAGAACAAACTTCAATATTAACGATCAAATTGAGATTTTTTCCATTGTTTCATCTGAATTGAATGTTTCTTCCTTTCATTGATATTCCGAAGCATCGATCATTAAAATGAACGATATAAAAAAACTTGGTATTTTTAAGGAAGATGATACGGTAATATTCAAACTTGCCAAGAATTGAGATCAATGGCTAACGGCTATAGGAAATAGCATTTAAAAAATTCCAAGTACAAGAGAAGGGATTGAACGGTTGAAATTTTCACTATAATATCTCGAAATAATTCATCAGTTCATGGATAGGTAGACACTTTCTGTTATTATTTACTGTTAGTCAATTTCTCACTTCAAACCACGTTAACAGGCTTTAAAGCTGATTTATCATAGTAACAAAAGTAGTGTATTTCAGTCATGAGAAACTTGAGGTTGCGTGTGTGTTTATTAAACATGCATCAAAAGCACTTAGGTCCTTTCGGATTTTATCACTCTTAATTGCGAGTGCACACAGTCATGCAATCAATCAGTGGCTGACATGGCCTCCGCCCCAGAGTCGAGATGGAGACCCTGTCAGGCAACGCCCAACCGCCAAACGAGGTGAAAAAGGCAACGAACCGAGCACCCTGAGATAAGTATTCATGTAATTCATAATAAATAAAATGCGTTTGTACTGAAAGTAATTCCTTCGTTAATAGTGTTTTTTATTGAAAGGAACATTTTAGAAGCTATCTTTTTATTATATTTTTAATTATTTTAATATTTATTTTGTTCTAAGTCAGTGAAACGACACAACAGGGGTGGTTTGTATGTGCTTCTGTCGTCTCCAGATGTTGCTAGCATCGGCTTAGGTGTCTTAGAGCGTCGTTGATGTCACTGCAGTGCTTCTGATTGTGAGGTTCTGAGGTTCGAGACCCCAAGATGGCAGGATTTTCGGCATTATCTAAATAGCTACGTCGAATTCAGCCGCTGTCTGGAGAAGAATTCTAGCATCGAGCTCTAAACTGTAGTTTTCCATGGTTTCTCCGATCAACACCAACCGAATGCCGGAGCAGTACCCTAACAAACGGGCCACGGACCGCACGCGATCTCACCTTCCTCTTATTTCCACCCCTTACTTACACACTCATTTTCATGCACTACACTACCACTCATACCGGGAGCCCAGTCGTGAGGTTAGAGATCGACCCAGTTGGGGCGGAGCTTCGGTGGTGGGAGATACCTGATTAAGGAAATCCCTGCAAGGTGACGCTACGTCGGGGCCGAATTTCCCCGTCCATCAGGGGAAGTTACCGCCATCTTCCGTGATAAAAAACACTACAGTTACGGGCTAATTATCTTAGTCGTTGTCGCTCCCGTAAACACGAATCTATCAATGTTGCAGTTCTTGACGTATGAACATATCATTAGAATGATTCAAAATGTAAGAAAAAGAAGTTATTCCCGGTAAGATTGATTTGCTATTCCTGGTAAGATGTGCGATCTGTTATAAAGTCGAGATGTACAGTATGCGTCTAGACTCTCCATTGTAGGGGAAAAATCGAAGTTAAATCTCTGCACGTACCATCCAAGGGCAATTGGGGGTACTGGGCAAAAGCTCAGAAGTATATTGGTTCATTGGTAATTTGTTTGCATTGAAATTATGAGTCGTTGCTTTAGCAACATCTATATTTTAAACCCTTAAGGGTTTTCGTTGAGAAAGAAAACTGAGCTTTCTACTCAATCAAGTTATGTAATTTTTGCTTTAAATAAAAGGAAGTGGGTCCTAGATGTGTTCTTATTGCTCTTATTAACATATTTTATAGTATAACAGTACTTTTAATAATAAATTAAAATTAATATAATGTAATCTAATCTGCAGTCATTTGTCCGAACGCCATTTTCAAGACCAACTACGTGGTGTAATTGGAATGAAGTTGGTCTCGGTGGTTTTGAGTTGCGGGTTGTAACTGATCTGTGAATGTTCATCAACTGCTTTTAAGCAAGTTACAGTTAGCGAAGGAAGAGAAAGAGCTTTTTGAATTCGATGATTGAATATTTTTTAATGCAAAGATTATTGAGTGTATGTCAATGTAATGTCAACCGTTTTGAATATGTGTTCCTTTATACACTATTTTAATTTTTTTTATAATTCATTGATACATTACGTCTTTAAGTTAAGGTGGATAACAGAATTTCCTGGTGTGGTTCACTGCAACATACATGTGCAGATATTGGTAAATATGAAACATTTTAATTTAAAAAAGTTGCTGTTCCATAACCCAACACGTGAATAGCCAACACTTAATTGCATGCGGTTTCTTCTTGCAATCGTTGCTGTCTCATGACGTCTGCTCTGTCGTAAACAATGGAGATTATGAGAATTCAGTCGCTTTGCGCAGTAAGAGAAATAGCGGAAAATCGCCTTCAAATATGTGCCCGTTCAGTCACATATACACTGTTACATTGTGTTTGTGTTTTTCCCGAGTTCGTGGGGTATCGAGTGACACCATAGTCACCTCTCGTATGTCGGGGGATGTACAGTTTTCTTTCAATATCTGCGCCCATTGGAAATTAGTGTAATGCATTATTAATCGTTCGTGTAATGTATTATTGAATTTTGTGTTCTTTAATTATATGTGTTACAAAAGTGATAGTGTTATTGAAATTAGTGGTGGTAATTGTTATAATGTTCTGGTTTCTATACAGAAATAATATTCAGTATTTTGTAAAGTAAATGTGTGTTTACAAAATGTTTGTTATCCACAAATTAACAGTACATTTCGCCTGCTAGAAGGATTTGCAGCCACTAAATATTGATTTTGTGCAAGTACTATGTCGAATTAAAAGCACTCACGTTTATTTATATTATGCATAGAACTTCATCTAATTATCAAAAGGTCACTCTCCTGTTTCCACTACTCAACATCTCGTTTCAAAAACAAATTCAATTTTCTGCAAGAGAGGCGGCCAGTTTAGTTGAATAATTTCTACCAGCTTAGCGTGTCGTCTCAGGCGGGTATTTTTATGTTAAAATGTTTTATTTGTGCTTTGCAAAATCCATTATAAAAATATCTTTTTAACATAGTTTCTCTACCAGTCCATTTTCGGGCATATAAAATTACATGAAAAATGTCGATTAAAATAATTATTTCTTTCATTACAAAATTAGGTTCAATTATCATCGGATGAATTAAGTCGTTACGATTCGCGATAATACTGGAAAATTCTCCGTAGAATACTTCAAATCACTTGTTTTCTTTAAAACTTGGTAGATACTTCAAATCACTTGTTTTATTTAAAAATTATTGAATATTATCGTAGATCAAACTAGATAAAAATTGTGTCAATCGTTTTGTGTAGAAAGGAATCCAATGTGCTATTAATCGTTAGGAGTCGTAAGTCACCCAAAACGCGTTTTAATTGTTTGAAGCAACAAAAAATAAATGTTTGTAGCAGACTGAGACAAGTCCAATAACTTGACTTTATTGGTAGACTGAGGTCTGACCGATAGAGACTGACAGGCGCACATTACTCGATGAGGATTTTGATAAACGTGCATTATATTTTGTACTTTCATTTTAATCGCTCCCGTAAGAGTTTTTTTAATACACAATTACAGCGTTATTATATTAATATATTTGTATCCCCGGATTCTGAAATATGAATTTCTCTACAGCATGCCTTTATGTGTATAGATGTTGGTTTCATGCAAAATTACGTTGTAAATTGTAGTTTACTTTTCTTTTCGAAGTTCGTCGCATATGAAATGTTGACTTCATTGGCCGTGGTTCGTAATTTGAATCCACATCTATATGTCGGATAATTTAATCTGAATAAAAAGCAACTAATCGCAATAAAGAAAATATTTTCATTTTTCTTCAGTTTTCATAACTTATGATGAATCAGACTTTAGTCTGGAGAAATTGACTTTCCTTAAGATAGTGGGGACTACGTTCTCTGAGTACAAAAAAAGGGACATTAAATATTACGTTGTGTTAAAGTTAAACAGGAAGAAGTTCATGATTACGAGAGACATGAAACATTTAGACGGAGACTGGCTTATACAAAGAGATAAATTTGCCAGAAAGGGAAAATCATTAGAGTGGTAGGTAAAGATGAAAACAAAAAATATACGTATATAACTAATTGTAGGAAGGGTAACGTTCTGTATTTGATAACGTACTATACCGCACATTTTGAAGTAAAAGAGGAAGTGATATCCTTCAGGAGTATCCCCTTACACAAAATAGTTTCTATGATTAAGACATTTAGAAAGCTTGTTAAGCAAAACCTCCCATTGATCACGTCCCACTGACTTCGCTTTTGCTTAAGTGTGAGTCTTGGAGAATTCCGTTTCTATAAGAAGGAAAGTCCGGTCTGCTAGTGAAATCACACAACAACTCACCCTTTACAATTCGTCTTACACTCATGGGAATTTCCCTTCCCCAGAATTGATTTAATTTTGCAAATAATCGTCTCGAAGTCCGATTCTCCCTGCACTTGTTTTACTTGCATCGACTTAAAAGCTTCCCATTTAAAACGTTTTTTTACTACTTCGGAAAACCAAAAGTTCCTAAATAATCTGTGAAAAGTAATCTTTTTACTAAACAAAGGATGCATGTATTTATTTTCTTTATTTAAAAAAATATTATCAATGAAGGCATCATAATGAATTGTTTATGATTTTCGACTTGTTTTGATTTGGAGATGACCAAACCTCGCTTTGTTTCAAGAGCAGCCACTACTAAAGTGAGAGCATTTCCAAAGTTTTTTATCTGGCAGTATTATTGGAAAGCTTGATATTTAAAACGTTTTCGCATCATTTACGAAAAACAAAAACTTCCTAAATTATCTGGGATAAACGAAACTCTTCTAAACAAAGAAGGCGTTTGATTTCTTTCGTTTCGGTTCTGAATTCTTGATAACGTGCCTGCGACGAACTGAGGCTTTCTGATGAATTCAAAATGCGTTTTCTTCTTGTCGTTTTGATTTGCGAGATGAATAAGCCTCGTCCGTACCCCCCGGTCGCCTCTTTGGAGCTCGCCCACCGTCAACTCTCGAATTCAAGGGTTCCATTTTTTGCTCTCCGAGAACGTCCTCAAGACGATGGCCGAAGTCTCGAGAAGACAATGTCGAGTGCAAAAGTGAAGGACGAGCGGGATATTTCGGATGGAATGGCGCGGGCTCTCAGATCTTTTGCTCTTCTCCTCCTTTGTGCTTCTTTTTCGAAACATAGCGGCGTTTTTTGCCTTTGTCTTCCATCTCGAGTGTCGTTAGGCGAAGTAATATCGTAAACTCTTTGTCCGTTTAGCGGTTTTGAGACGTCGAAAGAAAAGTCGTTGCTGCTTTGGAAAACGCGGGGTTTTAACTTCCAACGATCTTCTAAACTGCTATCATCGATCGGCTCGCTTCTCATTACTCGTTGGCACAGAAATCGCATGGGCATAAGAAATAAGTAGTTTGAAGTAAAAAAAAATACTTTGCTCAGAAGAAAGTCGTTCTGATTATTAGTATTATAGAAGCTTCTACGTAATTTTCTATTAAATACCGTTAATATTTCAGAAAATAACATTAATTTTTATTGTTTTTAAATTTTAAAGACGAATACAAATTTGTATCGAATAATGTTTAGAATATATTTTCAATTATTGAAGAAAATATTGGTGCAAGAAGAACTATAAAATTTTAAAATATATATATTGTACTGTAAAAATCTTTGATCTGACATTTGTATACCTCTTGTGTGTTTATAAATATTCATGCTTTTATGAAGAACGGGATTTTGTATGAACAAAAAATAGAATTATCTTAAGAAGCGATGTTTTATTAATAAACGTTTTAAAATACAATGAAAATTGCATTGGTAAATAAAAATACATATTACAAAAGTCAAAAATTTCTCCGAATACAAATTATTACCATGATTTGCACATTTTAAGTCCACTTATCTTGCTTTTAGTTGAGAATATAAAAAAATACTCATATTGTGTAAATGAAATGTTAGGAGCAATAAATATAACTCGGTATTAGATCTTTTTAAACGTTTTTGAGAAGAAAATGCTTTTCATGTTTTCGTAGAAAACGCAAAACATACTTTTAGTGGGTTTTGAAACTCGGTTTTGCAAACAATAAATAAGTTTTGAATAAAGAGTAAATAGAATACGTAAAAATAATTATAACATAAAGAATAAATAATGTACTAATACAATAATAAATGGAGAATACGTTATAAATAAGCAGTGAATTATAGGTACAAAAGAAATACTTTACATTTTGTGCCAATCGTCATTTTCTTCGAGAAGCCCTTGGATTTTTTATTGATTGATTAGTGATTTTGGGCGCATCAAAGACTAAGATCATTAGTCCCATAAGCGTAGTACATTTTTTATTGTGGGAGATGATCGTCCCTCGCTGGACGACGAGAACCGGTGGGAACCTAGTCGTCGGTTTGAGGGGTTTTCCCCAACCAGATTCATCCCGCTAACGGGGTGCCATCCCAACCGGGACTAGCTCTAAGCTACCGACTGATCTCCCAAACATGTATGATAGCGCAGTGTATGTGTATGTAAGTAAGGGGTGACACAGAACAAGGAAGAGGAGAGAAATATCTCGCGCCGTCCGTGGCCCGTTTTTTAGGGTAGTACTCCGACATTCATCTGACATCGAAGGAAGAAACAACGGAAAATTACCGATCAGAGCAGCTTGAATTCTCCTCCAGACAGCGGCTGCATTCGACCTCGCTATGTAGCGAGTGTCGGGACTCGAACCTAGTACCTCCCGGTCAGAGGCGCTGCAGAGAAGCCCTCGGAGCCACAGCGTCGCCGTCAGAGGCGGAGCAGCAGCCAGCAGCGCTGTGGGCCGCGCCACTCCCCGCCCCAGCGCTCCAGGCCGAGCGACCACCCACCGCCGGCGAGGGGGCGGGGAGGGTGGGCCGCAACCGGGCAGGGCGAGGGACAGGGCGGGAGAAGGCCGGGCGCGGTGGACGAGGCTACGCACGGGAGGCAGACCTGGCCCGTGATGCCCCAAATAAACAAAAGCACCCTCCGGCAAGATAACACGTTTGGAGCCCTCGGGGTTGATAAACTGGTTCCCCCAAAGCAGAGCCACGTGAACGCAGGATCAACTTGCGCCGTTCTGTCATATTCCTGGGGGGATATCTTGGTGGCATCTAATCCTGTGTTGCTGTTTGGAATTTCATTGTATTACGATTTTATAGCACTTTTATAAAATAACGACTCCTCCATGATGTACAATTTCACACGAATTGCGGATATGATAAAGAGATAAAATGAGTTATACCTACAAAAGTTTGTAGTAAAGTTTGTATCATTTATACATTTTAAGGGTCAACAGTGGCATGTGATTAACTTACAAAATAGGATCATTCACCATTTACTTTTACTTTTGCCCCTATTTGACTTTCAAGGTGAAGTGTTTTTGTAATTAAAAGAAGGGTAAAATATGCTGACGTCATTGTAGTTGTGGAACCTGTTAATCGAATTAACGCCGGAGAAAGAAACAATGTAATACAAGGGGCAGTGTGTGTAAAACGATCGTTCACATGAAGAAATTTAATATCTTGTGACTTTTAAATTCTGGGCAGCCCCTTTTGAAGTAGTACTACATTTATAGCATTCTCCTGCTGTAACCAGATGTAACTAAGAGAGCGTCACGTACAAGTTGATGTTATCTCTCCAAATGATGTAACTCATCCATTTTTTTTATTATTTTCTTTTTGATTGAGTAATACATACATATTTCAGTTTAAACTTTTTCATAAGTAGAATACTTGCAATATTGTTCTTATAATGCAATATATAACTATTTCTACAGAATCATAAGAGCTTTTACGGTTACGGTCTGCGAATATGTTAATAAAGGGGTCGATCGGAAATGTTTTTGATTCGCGTTGGTAACTGGTTTGTTGAAGCGAGATTGTATTGGGTTGCGTTTGATATAAAGTTGCTGGTAGATTAGAAATTATTGAAAAAGTCGCCTATTGATGGTCGGCTATTGAAGAGTGATAAAATTAGTTCTTTGCATAATTGGTTGATATTAACGATGGTGCATGGGCATCTAATTGATGAAATCAATTTTGCATCATTTGGGAATTATTTAGACACAGACCCTACTGCAAAGCCGACCCTTGTAAGTATTTAAACCTGAATCTGTTATGAATAATTGAGATATTTCTAAAAATACAAGAGTCTGTAATGTATATCGAAAAAAACATAAGTCATTAATTTCTAAACAAGTTATCATCTTTATTATTCACTTTCCCCCTAAGATTCCAAGTAATAGTCAGCAAATATTGTCTTTCATGAACAAGAGGCCATTCCAATTGTGTTGCTGAAATCGTGATGGAAACCAGGAAACAATAAATTACTCCGCAGAACAATTATCAGAAACAAACCTGTTGGAGTAGGAGCTCTATCCTTTTGTGGACAATGAGAGTAAAGAAGCGGTTGTGTTTGCAGAACCCTTTAGACTTTCTGTTGTCTCGACCTGTAGGAACGAAACTCCATTGGTCAGGTGGAATCCGCCTGTTCATTGCGTTACGGAGAAAGGAAATCAAAAGGTCACTTTAAGCATTAATACGTGTTATTGAGTTAAAATTACTTTTCCTGTCACAATTTCTTTATCATCGTAACTTTTACTTTAGCGCAATCAAACAATTGAGAAAAATGTATTGCGAGAGTTAATTGTTTCCCCTTTCCTCCAAATCATTCCTGGAAATGTTAAGTATTAATTGGAACTGTAGGCATTAAAAGGAGGTTGGAGTTTGAATTATGGAATATCTAGAATGTATTCTGTGTTATCTAATAAAACGTTGCTAAGGCATTTGGTGTTTTGAGCATTGTGCGTCTCCTCGGTCCATTGTGCATTACAATTCCACAATAGAATATCTACTACCTTTTGTGTGGCAGATTCTGCCCCAAACATTGTGGTGTTCATCTTCAACTAAAATGTTTATAATATGACAGATAATTTAGTAGGGGATTCTTAAGAATGCGTGAAGAAGAAAAAATATTGCTAAAGTATTTATGAAAATTATTTTGAACGCAACTGCAAATTAAAGCACACAAATCTAAATATCGTTATATGCATATATTTAAAATATATGCATATATTTTCAATATATGCATATTTAATAATAATATATTCATATTTTAATAGTAAAATTAATATAAATAATTTAATATTATATAAATGATATAGATAAAACAGTCCAACAATGCACAATATCTATCTTGCCGTCAAATCAGAATTGAAAACATTTTTTTCTTAAAATAAGTTATGTAATTTTGTGATAACAGATATGGAGAATAATGTATATTTTTGATGACATAAAACTACAAATCATTTCGTTTATTGATATACGTAAAACAGAAACTTCAATTGTTTATAATAGTAAAAATATACGTAAATTGAATTTATTCAACATGAATTAGCGAGAACATGTAAAGACCGTCGTTGTTGTAACATAATTGAAGCGAACAATGAACTTCAACAGGTACTCAGAATATAAGAATTGAAAAAGCAATAATGAAAACCATAGAATATGACGCTCTCTTGCTGAAAACGGAGTGAAAACGTTTCTTAAATTCAATAAAACATTATAGGAGAAAACGGTTGTAAAACAAAAGAATATTTATAACCCAATGTAGAACAAATAAAATAAAATAACCCTGATGAAGGAGACCACGATAAGGATTAAGTGAAAAGAAAAGAATCTCCAGAAAGAAAAAAAATGTTCCATATTCAAAATATAAATATTAATTTAAAAGTTACTGTTGTAATCCGCAACATATAGAAAGATTAATCTAAACAAATTTTTGTTCTATCGATCATGAAAGAATGTTGATTTACATGTGACTATTTTACTAACCTTTGTGAAAATACATCAGAATACGTGATTTGGGGGTAATACCCCCAAGGTCCAAATAATTTTTTTCAAGATCTTTTTGGCATATTCTCTTTTTTATCAATAATATAATTTCATTTCATCATTTATTTTTGCATTTGGTGGCGCCTCGTGTTCGGTAGATTGACAACATTTAGGATAAATCGGTCGCTGTTCTCTTGAGAGCATACGCAGTTGTTAAAGCAGCCCATAATGCCAGGGATAGCTGAGAGCTGAAATGAGATTCAGATAGAGAAAATACATGAATTCAAATAAATTCTGCGTTGTTGTTTACCATTCTGTATGATGAGGTACGATTGACGAAGGAGTGCAGACGTGTGTACTCTTTGAGTGGGTGGGTGGTTTTTCTTGCCTCCATCCTAGAGCATAGTCTCACAGTCCTACAGGCCGCGCTCTACTCACCGCTTCAACCATCCCCCTCCAACCCCATCGCCTCCACCACCTTCACCTCCACCCCAACTCTACCGCCCTCTTCTCCAGAGCCCCCACCATCGCCCAATCGCCCCCTGCCCGCTCTCATGTCCAGCGCCAACAACCACTCCACCGCCCCCACCATCCCAACATCCCTACTGCCCCATCGACCACCTCAACCACCTCATCGCTTTTACTGCCCCACTACTCAATCGTTCCCACAACACAATCGCCCCAAAACCTTAACCCCCTATCATCCAATCATCTTCACCGTCCACACCGCTCCCACCGTCCCCTCTGCTCCAATCGCTTCCACCTCCCCCAACCGCCCATTTTGCGCCAGCGCCACCAGCATTTTTACCTTTCTCACCTCCCAATTGCCCCCATCGCCTCGACTGCTTCCACCACCCCATCGCCCCATTTCCCAGTCACTCCATCACCCAAACGCCCCCACGTCCCTATGGCACCGTCACCTTGACCTCCAATCGCCCAACTGTCTTCACCGTCTACACTTCTCCCACCGTTCCCACTGCTCCAATCGCCTCCACGCCCTACCGCCCAATTCGAGCCAGCGCCATCACCAGCTTTACACTTATCACCACCCAATCGCCCCCGTCGCCTCGACCGCCTCCACCACCCAATCGCCCTCACTGCTCCCACGGAGGGGGCTCTTGTGCATCGTATCCTACTTCAGATAAAGAGCTTCAGACACCAGTTTGCGTCACAATATTTGCGGGAATTTCAAATGCAGCCAGGTACCAAAATTGTCTCAACGTTTCAAGACAGTCAAATGTAGCCACATACCAAAATTGTCACATCGTTTCAAAATTATGAAGCATTTCTTTTAAATATTGTATCTTGTTCCCTTTCGTGTTAGTTTCGGTCGGTTACTGTTGAAAAATTTGTACCACTCTCAAAATGTTTCTCAACACTTCTCGCTCTCCATGCAACATGGCGGCCAGCGTCTGGTCTGGCTTTTCAAACGACGTGGCCGTGCTGTTGTCACGTAGTTCGTGACGCAAACTGGTGAGGCGCAGACCCAGCTAAAATGAGTGCACCGGAGGAACCCACCCATGTATTTCCACCATGGCTGCTCTCCCGCCGCTGCTTCCTCTCCTCGCGCCGTCTCCAGCGCTGTCGCAGCCTTCGTAGCCGCTGGGCTGGGGAGCGGGCGGGCGACCGGACCTGTTTGCGGGCACGTAAGCGAAGTCGTGCGCGGCCCGCGTGAGCACGGGGAACCCGCACCGTACGTTCACCTCGACGCCGCCGCCGCCGTCAGACGGCTCAAGCCCTTGGCCCGAGCTCGAGTCCGGATGCGGTCTCGTTCCGAGCGCGCTCTATGTTTCCTGGATATGAGCACTTTCGTGTCTGGATTTTCCAAGGATGCTATCCACTATCAAAACGTGTAATAAAGCATCCAAAAAGGGCTTGTTTTGTAGATTACGACTTATAAAACCTAACTCGTGTCTCGCATGGATCATAAATATTAATTTAGGGTCCAACATTCGTTTCCGAAATTTGCGGTAGTCGTTTGTTACAATGCAACTAATGTTGCGATGTACTCAGTTTCGCGTGTAGCCGTCCGACCTCGCCAGCCGGCCGTCAGAATTCCAATACATTCGGTGTTTGCAAATGACCGGAGTCTTCAACTATGCTAGACTTTAAAAAATGCCGATGACACACAGGCTGACTGAATTGGAAAATTGCAAGGAAAGAAGGGACTCAAGGAAAATTGCAAGGAAACAAGGAAAGACGATTCTACGACCAAAACGGTAAAATAGTTATTCTTATTTCTCGCTTCTACTTACGCAGTACAAAGAAAGTTATGTAATGCAGCGCAAAAAAAAGTCGAATTTTCAGCAGAAAAACTCGTATTACAGGGCTTTGATAACAAAAAAGTGGATAAATCCAAGTTGCTAAGTTTAGAAAAAACATCTTCTCACACGTGGAATAGTCAGACTCCGTGTGTTGTGGGTACTTGATACCGAAAAATCGAATAATGGCCGTTTGTCCGTCCGTGAACAACGCTAGCGGCTAAATCATTCAGTCGATTTTCTTCAAAGTTGGTCTTTCCTAATCATTCTAATTCATATCGCGGCCCCTTGAATTTGAAACCGATATTTTAATTTTGAGGGATACTTTTTATGAAGACTTTGGAACATTTTAAAAATTTTCAAGAAAAATGTCTTTATTGTGTTTGATTAAATTTTGTTGTTGGATAGTGTTAAGGACGTTCAAGAGAATGGGGTAGGTGCCAAGTTCATTGAATCCCAAATTTTTCGAAAATTACCAAAGTTCAGCATTTTTTTCGGGATCTTCCTACAACTAAAATATTAAAGATGGAGATTTTTCCCTTAATGGAGTCTGTTCCTTAAAGATAGATTTTGAAATAATGTCATGTACAATTTTTCGTAAATTTGAGTCCTTTTTGGGTAATTTTGCGTGAAAATACGGGTGAGAAAATACATGCTGTTTTAGCACTACTAGTTTAGTGATATTTTAAGAAAAAAGGTGGTGGGTTTTTCCACCTGAAATGACATTGTATACAGAGAGGATATTGAATTTGATATCAGAACATTGTATTAATGTATTTATTCTTAAGTAAATTTGTAGTCGTAATAATTTACATGCAACAAATACACCCTTTCTTGCTTCTTTTAATTCAGTTTTTCTTCTCACAATTCACAAAATGAAAGTTGCGATTCTTAATATCTCTCTCAGGGAAATCGAGTTAACAACAATACTTCAAGCCATGTTTAACTAAAAGTCATATTTTGATCAAGGATAACTACGTGATTTTTGAACATTGGTTGCATTCTGTAATAAGGTATTCAGCTCCACGTTTTTCATCTTGAAAATATTTTTTATTACTAGAAGAAACGAGAAGGTATTTCAGAGCAGAAGGCTGGAACCCAAACACATTAGATTCAGACATCGCGTTATCTTAGCCTATAGATGTTGAAACGTTAAAATAATTTCTACAGCTTTGTAACACGGCATCTTACGTAACCATTTCCACAGCCGATCCCCATTCGAATTCATGGTCTCGCATTTCGAGACGTTTGTATTTATAGAATCCGTACAGAGCCGCGGTAAGCCGGTGATTCACGAAACCACTAGACAACATTTCTTTTCCACGACATCACGATGATGGTACACGATCTCACAGTGTTGCCAAATGCATAATACTAATGTTCTTCCAGTATGAATTGAGAAGAGAAAAAAATACCTCAAATTCAAAAATGTTCTTAATATAATATATGTGAAAAATTAATCAACGTAGCATTATACTATAAAGAAATAAACATTTTCATGTGAACGTAAAAGCATTTTTTCGAAGGCCACTTTATATGCAAACAGATAGTCACCACGGATATCCCACCTTCGACTGTATTGTTGTAAATTTCTTGTTTATCTTTCTCTGAACACGCAACTAATTTTGGCTCCCCAATATTCGCCGCTAGAACTGGCTCACTAACTGTCAATGGAATAAGTAAATGTCAGCCGTATTCCTTTTTAAATAGCGCGACCCACGACGAATCTAGTCTCAACGTGGAAATGTATCGAGCTTGTTTTCGTAATTTACTTTAATCTCTATCAATATTTGATTATGTTAGTTTGCAATTTCTCACTACTAAGACTATATTTTCGTACTCATTGCATCACTGCTAGCGACACAACTCACGTCACATGATGAAGACGAAAGAAGCTTCAGTTTTCACATATTGCTTTTCAGAGTAGCCAATATTTGCTGCCCTAGGACCCCATGACTCGACAGCAGCATTTTTGCTGTTACAGATCTCCAACAACACAAATATTTTAAAATAGTAAATGGCTAATTGGGAAGGTTTACCCTCTTCGAGGAATACACATCGATGCTAAAATGATCAGTGGATCTGTACAAAAAAATGAATAATGCACATTCACTAGTGCACTACAGTAGTACAGAGATATTTCTGCAAGAAGTGAGTCCTTTGACAATTACTGTTTGGTCACTGCCGGCAACATAACTGACAGTTATGTCCATGCACTCATTTTGTTCGTTTTCAGATAGCTCATTTGTAAATAGCTTCATCACTATCTCTTCCAATTCCATCACCACGCACGACCGTCATTTGTTTCCTATCTACATCCATCGCGGGTCCTCGGGGATAGATGTGTATCACATAATAATGACACTGTGTTTACGTTTACAAAATTAAAATGTTATGTAGGGTTCATTTTAGTTCCATATTGTTGTCGTAAGACAAAATTTGAAAACCAAGCAGTTATAACCAATGCGTTTAGATACAGCGACCGCTACATACGTCGCTGCCCGACAGATCCAACTTGCTGCACTTGCGAGGGGCCTAGATGGTGCGACCAGGTTAACCGGGAGAGATGGCTCAGGACATCAACTCACGTCAGTGCAGACCCTCTGGCCGGGCGGTCCTAGGTCCGAGTCCTGAGGGTGGCAGGATTTTCGACACTAATTTCTCAGCTGGGCCGATTTCAGTCGTTGTCTGGAGGAGAATTGGAGCGGCCGGCTGCTCTGACTAGTTTTCCGTGGTTGCTTCAATCAACTCCAGGCGAATGCTGGAACAGAACCCTAACAAATGGGACACGGACCGTGCGCGATCTTTCCTACCTCTTTCTTGTCCTATCCTCTCTCCTTACACACACACACACTACATGCGCTACACTACCACACATGCCGGTAGACCGCTCGGGGGATTAGAGCTTGTCTCGGCTAGAGCGGTGCCCCATTGGTGAAAGATACATGGTTGGGGAAAATCCCGTTAGCCGATGGATGGTCGGCGTCGGATCTTGCCATCCGCCGGGGGAAGAACACCGCCACCTCTCGATGAAAAAGCATGCACTACACTTACGAGGCTAATGATCCTAGTAGTTGACGAGCGCGGAATCACTAAAAATCAATCAGTCAATCATAAACCAGGTTAGGGACTACGCCAATCAGTTCCTCCGCTCGCGTTGTTTTACAAAATATCGTGTTAATAACAGAATTTAACTTAAAGGACAGTGTACCCTATTGATGCCTGTATGTCAAACCCGTGCACTTCCATTACCTCACTATTCTAACTAATCAACTCTTGAATAAGGTAATACAATATGTGAAATGGTTAAGATTCAATATTATTGGAGCACCATTGAGCATACATCCTAACTCCAGGTAGTAATGATTCTGTGCGATATTGAAATATGGTGACCAATCTCTCCTGCATGTGTATTGTTTGGAAAACTCACGATGAAAATGAAACTGTGTTTCTCCACTTAAACATTCCACTTGCCTTCAAACATAAATGCACAAATTATAATTATACAACATTTTTTTATTAATTAAAAACATCGTAGGTGTCGTTCATTTCTCGTACACATAAATCCACAAATTTTTATTGGAAAAGAAAATTACTATTAATTGTGGCCATAAACTAACACACCCAACTTAGGAATAGAAAAAACAATTTGGCAACAGTGTCGCAGTCCAGGCTCTGCTGCCTGCTAGCGACGCTAAACGAGAATAAGTAGAGGGCGGTCGCCTTCTCTTTTTATGGCGCGAGTCGCGACGAAGCCCTGGTCTCAAAGTGGAGATTTACAACTTCCGAGCCGCTTGGAACGCCCTACCTCCCGCCGATGTGGACTCTCGCGTGACTCGGCGATATTTTGGCGTTTGTTTTCCTGAATTTTGCGGCTCAGAATGACTCCGACGATATTAAATTCTTACAGGAAGGCTACTTTTTGAAATATGTACACAGAGAAGAAGAAAATGCTTTGCGCATTAGCGAAGTCGTTACTGCCGGATTAAAGCAACGTGCATTGAGATTCGTGGAAAGAGGGTGAAATAGAGTGAGTTGAATGTACTGAGCCAACATGGTTTTCTCATCTCATTTTGACTTTTGTGCTTGGATTACATTCCTTCTGACGCTTTACTTTCACATTTCGTGTTTCTGTATAAACGATTCTCATGATGATTTTGCAATGTTTTGCTTCCTGTTAAAAGATATTTTATTTGGTTAGTGAAATTTTGCGAGCATTTGAAAAACAACGCAATTGAAAGAAGAAATTTTTGTGAAGTGCTGCGGCTCGGAATGGTTTTAAATTTCTATGCACGCGTTGGGGTATATATATATATATATATATATATATATATATATATATATATATATACACACACGTGTGTGTGTTCGTCTGTATGTGTGTGTGTGTGTATGTTGGAAGATGCAAGATTTTAAGCGAATATAGACAATAAACCAGACCTTAATATGCTCGAAAGTTGGATCAGGAGTAAGTAAGAACGGTGTACCCCATCTTGCTTTGCTCATGTAACTATAATGATAGTATTTCCTCTTTATTTACTAAATTCTTTTGTCCCACTCATTGTTCTGTTTTAATAGTTTGTTGGAAACATACCAACTCCCTGACCCTAACCTGTCTGCCTTGTCCCGTTCTATCCTGCTTCGATTCCCATAATTTTCTTGCCCATACCCGCCCCCTTACCTCACCCAACCCCTAACCCTTGCCCCCTCCTCTCCCTCCCACATTGCTTCACCCTCTTCCTGCTGTAGTCTTGCCGACGCCGCTTTACCAATTCCCACTGGGAGAGGTGCCACAAAGTGGACAGCGACCGCTACATAAGTCGCTGCCCGACATATCCAACTTGCTGCACTTGCGAGGGGCCTAGATGGTGCGACCAGGTTAACCGGGAGAGATGGCTCAGGTCATCAACTGATGTCACTGCAGACCCTCTCACCGGGAGGTCCTAGGTTCGAGTCCCGACGGTGACAGGATATTCCACCCGAGCTTGTCAGCTAGGTGGAATTCATTCGCTGTCTGGAGGAGAATTCTAGCGAGCGGTTCCTCTAATCGGTAGTTTCCACTGATTTCTCCAATCAACATTACACGAATGTCGGAGCAATACCCTAACAAACGGGCCATGGACCGTGCACCATCTTTCCTTTCCCTTCCTTGTCATATCACCATCCCTTTCTTATACACACATACACTTACATGTACTACACTACCAAACATGCCGGGAAAACGGTCGGGTGATTAGAGTTTGTCTCGGCTGGGGCGGTGCCAAAGCTCCAATGGTAGAAGATAAATGGAATTCCCCAAATGGCTGGGGAAAACCCGGCTTGACGACGGTACGTCGGGGCCGGATCTCGCCATCCATAGGGGAAAGATCAACGCCACTTCCCGATGAAAAACATGCACTACACTCACTGGACTAACGACCCTGGTATTTGGCGCGCCCGGAATCACTATCAATCATTTACCAATCCCCGCACACATCCGCACGCGCCAATTCCATACTACTCTCCTCCTTATACTCACTCCTGGTCCTTTCACCTCTGCTTTGAAACAGTGGACAAAAGCTGCAGGAGGAAGGGATAGGGGTTAGTGTCATCGTTGCGTTACGTTCATCAACTTTGCAACAACAACAAAATGGACACCTACCTGTATTGTAAGTATGTAAAACGTAGGATTTGATTGATGCTGGGCGCGTCAACTGCTAAGGTCATTAATCCCGTTAGTGTACTGCATATTTTTCATCGCCGGAGGTGACGGCGATCTTCCCCCACTGGATTGCAAGATCCGGCGCCCACCTATACGTGGACGCCGCCCCAGCCAGGACACGCTCTATGCTCCCGACTGGTGTTCCGACTTGTGTGGTAGTGTAGTGCATGTAAGTGTAAGTAAGGATAGAGGATGCGTCAGGGAAGAGGAAGGAAAGTTGACGCGCGGTCCAGAGTCTGGTTGTTTGGGTAAAGTTCCGGCATTAGCCTGATGTTGAACGAAGAAACCATGGAAAACTACTAATTAGAGAAGCCGGTCGCTAGAATTCTCTTCCAGACCGCGGGTAAATTAAACCTAGTTTGCAGCTTTTGTCGTAGTACTCCTGCCGCCGTCGAGTCTCGAACCCTACGACCTACCAGTGAAAGGCACTGAGTCATTAATTGGTGCCCTAAGCCGGTAAATAGGCAGGAATCAAGTGTTGGTAACGGTAATACATTTCTGAGAAAAGTAGCAGTATAAAGAGCGATCTTCAATAGGTCGACTGCTTGTGTACCGCGAACTGAAGCCAGGTCCAAGCACCTTCTCAATAACGTTGGCAGCAGTTTAGCTCCCGCAAGGAAGGACGAGAGTCGATCGCGCTACTGTAAGCGACGCCGCTAGTTTAGGTAGGATTTCAAAGGCCCCGTTGGACCACGTTCGGCTCTGTTTCGTTCAACACCAACTCCGCCCTCAGCACCCTCCGGGTCGCCGCCGCCGTCACTGCCACCTCCTCCATCTCTGCCTTTTCTGCTTCTGTCCCCTGTCCCTCCGCCGCCACTATAGCCTCCACCTCCGCAGCCTCCACCCCTCCACCATCGTCGCAGCCCCCGGCCACCGCCGCCACGCCCGCAACCGCTGCCGCCGCCGCCACCGCCACCGCCACCGCCACCGCCACCGCCACCGCCACCGCCACCGCCACCGCCACCGCCACCGCCACCGCCTCCGCCGCTACCTCCGCTGCCTACGCCGCCGACTCCGACCCTACACGGCCGCAGCCGTCGCCGCTTTCTGCACCACCACAGCCGCCGCTGTCTTCTGCACCACCGCCACCGCTCCGTTTCCGTCCCCACCGCCACGTCTACCACCAATGCCACCAGAGCCGCCGCCCTCTCCGCTGCCGCCTCCTCAACCTCCGCCGCCTGCACCAACGCCGCCCCCTCTATGGTCGCCGCCGCCGCCAGCACCAACACCGCTGCCCCGTTGCCGTCGCCGCCGCCGCTTCCGCCACCGCCTCCGCCACCGCCACCGCCACCGCCTCCGCCACCGCCTCCGCCACCGCCTCCGCCTCCGCCTCCGCCTCCGCCTCCGCCGCCAGCGGTGCCGCCGCCGGCTGACGCTCCAATTTGACTCTCGCGCGGACGCTCCATTTGCAGCGGCGGCGGGCGACGGCGACGGCAGCGGCGGCGGCGGAGGCGCCCGCGCGGGGAACCCGTGTTCGCGAGAAATTAAAAGAATATCTGACAGGATCTCATTTCCAGCTGCAGGCGGCGGTGGTATTGATCAGCCGTCCCCACGTGGCGGGGCGGGCGGCGGGACGGGGCGCGGGCGGGGCGCGGGATTTAATATAGAGCAGGTGGTAGTTCGCTGTGCGACGTCCGCGCTTCGCGGGCGCCTGTCTTTCCCCACCTCACCCCGCCCGGCATCCCCTCCCCCCTCCGCCCCCGCGTTTCAGCGTTCGACGAGAGAGACACGCGCCTCCCGCCACTTGCCACGTCACGTGTCGCACCCGCTCGCCTGCGATTTCCATCCGCCCCCTCCCGCCGCGCCGGTCGCGCCCCCGCAGTGATGCGAAAGGAGCCTGCACATGCGTTACGCTTTTTTTAAGGTTCACGAGTAGAAATGTTTTTGCCTAGATAGAAATTTTGAATTTTACTTTTAAAATAAGTGTTTAAATAAGTTTTATTTGCAATAATGTAAAACTTATTTTTGTGAGAATGGTGATATTTTTGCACTCCATATAATATTAACTTAAACGGACACGATTTTTAAAGGGATATGAAATTTAAATAATTTACAGAGGGATTTTTTGGGGTTCTTTCCAAATCGGCCATGAAAGATAATGTTAACATTATCTTTCGTCTCACACGGTCATAGTTATCCCTATGAAATTTGAGTACATTTTAAAAGTACGCGAATGTAATAAATGTAGAAAAATCATTTGTAAAAATAAACATGTTTTAGTTTTTTAGTAATTTGAAGTATCTAAAATTGGTATCTTAAATTTTGTAAACTGTTTCAGTCCGCTTTAACCAAATGCTTCCCCGCCCCCTCATCACACACTCACACACAGAGCCACGGCGGCTGCCGCCCCGTGACCTGGAAAGAGCACTTTGTATGCCACACGCGTGCCGCGAGGTGGCGGTTGAGGTTACTGCCTTTGTCTTGTACCAGAGGCCTTTGGGGGTTGCGGATATTTGAGATGGAATGCTAGAAACTAGCCTTTAAGGAGACCACAATAAATGCGGTTATTTATTTCTGTTTCTAAAAATCAATGGCGGGTCGTGCCTTGGTTACTTGGTAGAACAGCCTCCCCCCCCCCCCGATAATCCTAAAATGCTTATCATATGTTAGGAACATGGGTTTTCTTGTCATGTTATTCAGTAATAGAGGTATACTGCAATATTAATGTATGAAATAATTTTGAAATCAAAGACCGTTCGTTTTATGCTTACTTTTGCGGCTAGTCGCACGCCAGAAAGCGCACTGATGTGTGACGTCACATTTATTAGATATTCCACGTATATTATTTGCATTTGTGTGGTATTGTTATTCGTGTTTCTTGCTAAGTTATCTGCTATTTCGTTTTGACCAATGTCCCAGTGTGAAGGGATTTAATGAAAGTGTATTTGTTTTTCATTTTATAGTTCACGTGATTTCCAAATTCTGATGACCGTAAACAAACACTGTGATATGTATCTGTGAACTGCTAGGGTGTCTGTGTGTCACATAAAATAAAGGAAAATGGAAATAAAATGTATTTAACTCAATAACAGAAAAAAATACCTAATTCCTTCTTGAATCTTACTGTTCAAAATGTTCATTTTAATTTATTCTCTAATAATACGTTTCCTTTGCAAGATGTAGAAGAACATGTCTTTTGCAATAAAATTACGTTCAGTTTTAATTATTCACATATTTACGCAACTTTTTTCGTAGTCGTTTCACTTATTTACGTGAACGTTGATGACACAGACCCACAGTGGATCTTGGTGTTCCGCAGAAAAAGAGAATGTAAGTTCGTCGATGAAGTGGCCATGAGTACCGGTGATGATGTATCGTTCGCTCGTACTTGCCCTGTAAATTCAGTTACTTATATAAGGTTGTAGTTGGGTCTGCAATATTCGAAAATTTTCTCGTGCCCCAAATTCAAAATGTTATAAAGATTTCAATGATATTGACGGTTTGAAGTAAATACGGGAAAAGATTTTTGTGGAGGTGACAACACCTAGTAAATCTGTCTGAACGTAAACAAAATCACATAAAGTAAATCCACTGTCCACAAATCCGTCATGCCATAAAATGTTCTCATTACTATTCTAAACATGTTTTTAGGTCTTTTCCGTCTATTTTGGAACACGCACATTTTTAAATATAAGTTAGACGTAAGTTTTATGAGAAGTAGATTTTTATGATTTTAGTCCGGGAAGGTGGAGTGAATTTATTCAAACAAGTGTTTCGTTCAAGAAACATGCAACGGAAAATTACTTGTCATTTTTAAATATACGAGTGTATATGTAATGTCATAATTGTTTTGTTGCTCTGTCAATAGGTCAAATAGACATTAACTTAGTTGATCTGCGAACTTCTGAAATTGTGGAATATACTCTACGGCATACATTTGTTTGGGGCAATCATTTCGTGAGCAACTGATTAAGATGCAAGATGATAAGTAGAGCTGCACCTTTGTCCCACCCACTTTTACAACTTTCAGATAGATTTGCAGATTAGAATGTTGTTGGCACATTCCACGACGGAAATGGTGTTCCGTTTCCAATGTCGTCTCCCTTTATTCATATTCCCAAATGTAAGGTGGATATTTGAGCAGATGTTTTCTGACTTTTAAAAATTTCTAATTTTTAATACGTAACATATCTCAATATTTTGTTTATCTAATTTTATATTTGATCATGCCAACTAACTACGAATGAAATTGCTCAAATGTGTACATAATTGCACTGTTTCATTAAAAATTAACCAATTATTGCGTATTCAGCCATGTTAGTCTATACTTCTGCAGCAATGAATGTGCTTCTGTCTTGGCACGTCTTTCAATATGTTGCCATTTCTATCGAATAATCCGTCCTTGCTATCATGATGAACGTATTGATTTCTCTAGATGAAATAGTTTTCAATAAATGTATCGTAGATTCATGCTATTCTTAGTTTTTAATTCTATTTATTCGTGCTAAGAAGTAAAAAGGTAACCTCAAATGTAAAAATATAATTAATAATGTTAGAGAAGTTTATTTTTTAATTATGTATTAATGAAATATCCAATACAACAAACACTATATTTTTTCTTCTTACTCGGGGCCCCTAAGATCTTGAGCTCGGAACACTGTCCTTGTTATTCTTCCGGTTTCCGGTGTTTTTACGGTCTGTCACCTGACGCTACATCAATTAAGTCCAATCCGTTGGCAAGAAGTATACGCATTTAAACGTCGCACCTTTGTTTCAAATTCCGTATTCTCAAATAAATTCACAGGTACTCACAGGAAAATTCAGTTCACATTTCAATTCAGTCTCTCTCAAATATAAGGTACGTGTTGAATTATATCTCAAAATAGAACTCACCTACGTAATGAGATCTCCAAGAGAAAAATAATTTCCATAAATTTACAGAACACACGTCAGAATTCAACCTCTTTGTGAAGGGCGCAGAATAATTCACTTTGACTCACTCATATGCCTGCAGGCAATTGTATTCCAAACACAATGAATACATAATGTGAAATCATGACACAAAAGGCTATCACCCGCTGACACTCGCATTGCAAAACGCGCTAAAATCTGGGCGGCGCGCTCCCTGTTGGATCAATCCCGTAGGATGTCGCCTGGGAGATCCGTCATTGTTTTTATGACGTGGAACGGGGTGTGTTCATTCAGGCAGATGCGCGGCTCTGAAAGCGTGACGGCTTACCCTGTCCACTGCGCGTTTAGGAAATACGCGACGCGATTTCGAACTTCCATCCGATATAACGCTGTCGATGCCGCGTTTTCACCCAAGCACGCGTTTCTGAATCCACGGACTCGCTTGCTTCTCACCGCTCTCTTTCTCCCTCTCCCTCGCTCCTCTCTCTCTCTCTCTCTCTCTCTCTCTCTCTCCATCAAGCTCCTTCCTCCAATGTTTTTTCTCACTCATTCTCACACCCTTCCTTTTCTCTTTCGTCCGTTCCCAGTCTCCTCAGCTATCACGCTCTTCCCCTTTTCTCTTTTCCTCTTTTCCTCTTTTCCTCTTTCCCTCATTCTCTCTCTCTCTCTTTCTCTTTTTTTCTCTCCTTTTCTTTTTCTCTTTTCATCTGTTTTTCTCTTTTTCTTTCTCTCTTTTACTCTCTCTTTTACTCTCTCTTTTTCTCTCTCTCCTCTCTCTCCTTACTCTCTCCAGTTAAATATTGGTGTTTGGTTGAGAATGCTTTAATATATCAACCAAAAAGGTTTAGAAATCTCTTCAGTCAGTTTAATTACACTTACTACAAAATGAAGCGATTTGCTTTTCGTATTGTAACGCACGTCGACCTGTTGTTGCAATTTAACTGTAAAGTATGGAGAGCAATTGTGCAGTTGCGTTTAATTAGATAGAAGCATGTAATGACAAATATTTTGTTTCAAATGCTATTCGTCAAATGATACTTAGGAAAAACATTAATTATTCAGATTTTTTATAGGAAAGGGCAGCATCGCAAAATTCGATGCTGAATTTAAGCTCATAATATAAATACATTTAATATACGTATAACTTCAAAAAATACGAAAAAATAATGGAGAATGGTGAATGAAGTAACGCTAGAGAACCTGATTTCACTTCAGAAACTTAATTAATATTTGTAGACAATGTGTCAGTATATTTGCATCTAACGAGTACTGCATATTTTAATGCATGTATATCAACTTCATGTTTTTCTTTCATTTTATCTCTGACACAATTAGCTTTTCAAATTATTATACTTACAACAACGTCAATGCTTCTCTGTGCTTAAAACTTTAGAACTGTATATCCATAAACTGTCCTATGCAATAGATGACGTCCTGAAACAAATACTCTGAAATTGTAAGAGGTATTTCGGCTCAAAATTCATCACCTACGTCCTCTGAAAGATCTCGCCCTCCGTCCAGCCGATGCTCTCTCAGCTTCTCTTTCGCAGGTGTGACACCCTCAACCTTCGACCCCGCACCAGCTCTCCCGCAACTCACTGCCCCTCGTGCCCCAGCCCACTCTCCGACCCTCGCCCGCCTCCCCACTCGCTGCCCACGGACGTCCCGAAATGGCACTCCCACGCTGCGAGGAACGCCTTCCTCTTCACCAGTCCTCGAGGCCCAGGCACCCGCTAAACCCCACACCCCCCCACCCCCATCGTCCCATGTTATTCTGAATCTCGTCGCCCCGCAAGTCCGTCAGCTCGAATCTCCGTTGCCTTGCCTCTCCACCGCTTGCGTCTCCACCGATTGCATCTCCACCGCTTGCATCTCCATCGTTTGCATCTTCATCGCTTGCATCTCCATCGCTTGCATCTCCATCGCTTGCATCTCCACCGCTTGCATCTCCATATCTTGCATCTCCACCGATTGCATCGACACTGCTTGCATCTCCACCGATTGCGTCTCCACCGCTTGCATCTCCACCGTTTGCGTCTCCACTGCTTGCGTCTCCACCGCTTGCATCTCCACCGCTTGCATCGCCATTGCTTGCGTCTCCACCGATTGCATCTCCACCGCTTGCGTCTCCACCGATTGCGTCCCCACCGATTGGGTCTCCACCGATTGGGTCTCCACCGATTGCGTCACTACCGCCCTGCATCCCACCCGCCCTTAATTCCCGATGTCCCACCTCTCCCACACTCCCAATATCTACGATTCCTCGGTTTCCTTGCGATTCACGACCTTATTCCCCATCCGCTCCCCTGCCCTAAACCGCTCCGCCCCTTCACCACACCACTGTGACCACCTCTCTTCCCGTTTCCGCTCAAGTCGTCTCCTTTCCATGAACCCACCACCATTCTCTCCCTTCTTCTCTTCGTCGTCACCGCCCCCTTCACAATCATACTCTGTCCAGGACGACGCACTCTGGCTGGTACCATCTCCATCAGCAGCATCGCTGCCAGCTACACCCTCGAATTCTCTCCCGCCGCCGCGGCCGCCACCCGCCCACTTTCCCCCGCCGCTTCCGCGCGCTCTCCGCCCTCCGCCCTTCGCCCTCCGCCCTCCGCCCTCCGCGCGGACGGAGCTCCCGGGGGCACCGAGGGGCGCATCCCGGATTAATTCAAATCCGGCCGGGAAAAGGGCCTGCGCTGGAGGCCCGACCAGGGGCAGAATTAAAACGACTCCGAACACATGCTGCCCGGGGGCTTGCGGCGGCGGCGAGGGCGGGGTCAGAGGGAGTAGTAGGCCCCGGCGTGCACAGGCGGGACGGGGTGGAGTGGGGTGGGGGAGGAGCCGGGAGGGGGCGCGCCCGAAATGGGCCGGAAAATGAGGCGTCTGGGGACGAGGCGGGAATCGAGCGGCCGGCACGTGCGTCGCCGCCCCCGGCCCCGCCCCCATCCCCGCCGCTTCCGCACGCCACCGCCGCCGCCGCTGCCGCCGCGCCGCCACGACCTCCACCCCCCCCCCCACCCCTACTCCACCCCCACCCTCACCCCACCGCCAACGCCACCGCCGCCGTTTCGCGGTCCGCCGGCCGGCCGGCCGGCCGGTCGGGGGCCTCGCGGGTTAAAAATTGACACGCAGCGGTCCCGGCGCGGTTAAGGGCGCTTTCCATTATTCATCTGTAGAGCCGCGCCGGCGGCGGCGGGGGCGGCGGCGCGGGGCGCTCGCGTCGTGCAGACGCTTTCCGGGCGCTTACCGCGTTTTACTTACGAGCGCCCCCAATCGCGGCGCACGTCCCGCGTCCCAGCGGCCCGAGGTCTCCGCTTCGAGGCGGACGTGCGCCGCGAGTGTGAAACCTCCGCGACGGACGCGGAATGTTAACGGCGCCTTTTCGGAATTGACACGTAACGGACGAGCGAGGTGAGAAGCGAGCTGTTGCTTCGTTGCTGAAGGAGAAAGCTGATGACTTCGAAAACGGGAAGTACATTTCGTAGAATTTACGTTGCTTAGATTTTGTAATAAATGTGTAAGGTTTGGAAAATTTATATCTGCCCGAGAAGGGAATAGATCAGATGTATTTTAAACATTTGTTTGCAGATTGAAATACACAATATATCAATATCATATACGATAAATACCTTCTGGTTCCTCATGTCCTTCTGAACTATCGAATTGTATAGAGAAATTGCTTCGAGAATGCGACTATCTTACATATAAGATGAACTTTGATAATTTTGTTATTTCTACTAGAAAGTAGGGATAATGATCACACTTTTGAGCTTGCTGTAGTAATGTCATGAAATCGTACTATACGATTGTACTGTATCTAGTACGTGTATATTCAGCAGAGAGGTGATTGTACACGAAAAGTTTGCTTAGGTGAATACTTCACAATTTACGTAACTAGGAATCAACCGCTGCAACAAGGACTTTATTATCGACTTCGTCAGCAAATGCTGTCGACAAGGAACCCTAGTAACTCTGCAATTTTCGAGGATATAAGTTTAACATATTTTTTTATTTTTGCAATTCCTGTATTGCTGTAATAAAGCGTCGTTAAAGTATTTTGCTTTAAAAAAATTGTACGTACTATCTCTATCAACCGACCTTGCACAGTTCTACACATCGTCGACTCATTCATCGTCTCACACGAACGTTGTCTCACACGACGAATTTCCGGTGAGAATCACACTACAAGTATGTTAAAATATACGTTCGTAGAAAACTGCTTTAAGCTTTCTCGGATTCCGGAATCATATGTATTTATCTTTAAGTTTTGATTTCTACTCTTCCAATCTACTACAAACCATTGACACCTCCTATTTTTTATCTTCTGTCTTCTCAATACTCTGCCACTCCACACTCCCGCAGTACCGCATCCTGCTGGATGCTCTGATTCCCATACTTTCCAAGCAGTATTCCATACTACCCCTGTCTGAGTGCGCTCATGCGTTGTTCATGAAAGTACTATGGCAGAATGGAGGCAATCCTTCTCAAAATAAGATGTCACCGTGAAAATATTAATTAAGTTGTCAATCTAAATCTGATAGAAAGACTATAAGAAAGTTTGAAATAGTGACAGTTAGAGAAAATTAAAAATATTTGAGGAGCTTCGAGAAAGTATCCGAAAGTGCGAAGAAATCTACACTTAATATTGGAAACCTTTGCATCGACACAGTTGATCAAGGATTTGGTTCACAGTGGCAACATCATCCACCAGTTTTGATTTTTGATAACTCCTAGCATTTGACAGACTGAGCTGCGTACACCTTGCCAAGCAGAATGCTGGCGCATGCTTCTGTCTCCATCGATTCGTACCTCCAACATACTGCACCGCCCTGCACCTTTCGTCACCACTCCCCGCACCGCTCGCAGCACCACTCGCCCCACCACTCACCGCATCATGCACTCCACCAAGCACCGCACCACTCAACGCACCACGCACCGCACAACCCATCACACTACTCACCGCGCCACACACCGCGTCACTCACAGCGTCATTCATCGCACGCTCACCGCACCACTTACCGCACTACTGACCCATCAATCACCACACTACTCAACGCACTACTCACCGCACCACTAACAGTATCAATCACAGCACTACTCAATGCACCGCTCACCCCACTACTCGCCGCACCATTCATCGCACTGCTCATCGCATCACTAACCGCACATCACACCACAGCGGCATTCACAACGGATTTTCGTGAGAAGTTCAAGAAAAACGTGGATTGGCAACCACTGTCAAAGAAAAGAGAACGGCCTTCAAAAGACTGTTCGAAGTTTGAACTTCAAACAAAGGAGTCTTTCCATGAAAAGAAAGTAACTGATCAATGAACATTGGAAGATGCGTGGGTTTTGAAAAGATGAGTGTGTTGATTTTCTACACGATCGATATTCAGATTTTATGTCCAAAACCGATGAGTGAAAAAAACATCAACAAAACAATGAAAATATTGCAAGAAACAATCATTTCTCTCACAAATTTAAACACTTTGTGCTACTATGGTATACAACCATTATCTATTTAACTCTAACTCTCTTCATGGATACCGAAATAAAGCTCCATATGCAAAAGGGCATTTTTGATCCAGTGACGTCACGTTTTTTAGTTGTCTTAAGAAAACACTACCTTCACTCGCCGGTATCTGCACGCAAAATCTCTCATTTTTTCAGACCGTACAAAATGGTTATTTATGATACGGGTGATAAAAGTGACATTTCGTGTGACAATCGAGTAAGGAAGGTTACTTCACGCGGTCGAGATTGAGCAAAATAAAATAACTTTTAACATGTTTGTCATATGAAGTCGTAGGCTTCCGCGGCCAGAGTCATGTAAATGATCTTGGCTGTCCAGGTGACGCAGCGTCGAAGGCTGTGTTGCCGACGTTTCGACCATCTTGTCGTGGTCTTCCTCAACAGCCCTGAACAGCACAACAGCCCTGAGGAAGACCACGACAAGATGGTCGAAACGTCGGCAACACAGCCTTCGACGCGGCGTCACCTGAACAGCCAAGATCATTTACATGTTTGTCATACATTACTTTTTAGACAGCACTGCTTACTTTTCATTTATTTTAATTCAAATATACAAATCATTTAATTGGGTACCATGATACGTTAAGATCCGTAGTATTTAGTTTTCTTTGTCTCATTCACAGTTTTAATTGAACATTTGGGTATTATCTGACATTTACACCTCGTGCTAAAAGTTGAACTTTTAGAATACAGCTGTGTATGCTCAAAAGTAATAGCTTTTACAAGTAACTGTCTGAAAAATACTTTGACATTGATGTAATCAACACGAAGCATTCATTTCCCTCTTGCTACACATTTTCACCGCTCGCCACCACACCAAAGAGTAGATACTGCACAGAAAGAAAAGTAGAGGGCGGCTCCTTTGATCTTCAGTGAACCACCGCGCAGCGCGACCCGCCATCTTGAAACTGTGCAAAGGAATCGCAAGAGTCAGTTCAAACGCCATTTTCTCAATAACCGCATCAAATGTTTCCCTCTAACTTTTCCAACGGATAGTGCCAATTGTACTGTTTATTGTGACATAAAATTTATTTTGGGCTATTGTTTTTTCATAAATTACAGCAATGTAATATTTTTTAAATATCTCTCACTCCGTTAATATGCACATTTCCAGCGATTTCGAAACACTATTGCATTTGTGAGTTCAAGTGATTCAAATGACTTAAAACAAACTCAATTTTCTGTGAAAAAGAGCAATTTTGTATTTTCACACAGTTAAACGCTTGAACGATATTTTCGTAAAAACGGCTCTAAATTTTTTAATGACAATTATCATTTAGGGCGAAGTTTTATTCAACTTTAATATTATTAATGTAATATTTTGGTTCTACTATTAGGAAACCGAAGAACTTGGAAAATTTCAAAAAATGGACTTTAGGTGGAAAGAGATGATAACTGTCTAGAGTATGAGGCAAGCCCAATAAACTAGCCAGACCAAAGAAAGTAGAAAACTAATATGAGAAAGCATGTGCGATTCTGTAGCGTAACTAGTTATGAATTTATAATTCTTTACCTTTTTATCTCTGTTTTTTTTATTAATATTTGCCTATGTGCGATATTAATATTTGCCTATACGAAGCAAATGTCCCCTCGGGTTACGCATGTTTTTGCTAGTTACACACACGCACACCAAATACGAGTAAAACGGAAATAAAAGGCACCTTTACCACCGTTTACCACACAACAAATGTCAGGTCGAACAGCTGTTTACACACTTTCAATATAGCGACCATGCGCACCATACCGACGCACGGATTGTCGGTAGCTTTCCTTTCGGTGTCGTACCTATTCTGTGACCCCACAGCCCCGCGCAACTCCCCAGGCCATGCCCTGTCCCCCCGCCCTTCCGCGGCTGTCTCGCGCGGTATGCCAGCGCACGTTTCGCGGTCTGCGCCCCGCCACCTCCCGCCACGCCGCGCCGCGCCACATCGCGCCGCGCGTGAGTTGGGCGTGTTGACACGCGGCGGGGAGGGGGGCAGGCGTGCGCGTTCGCACGCGTGCCCCGCCGGTGATTACGCCGACGCGAGGTATTATGCGCGCTGGCCACTGTGCTAATAGGCGGAAACGGTTGCGAAACTCCCGGCACAATGGCTGTGTTATGGACGCGCGATTAGTATGATAATGGCGGCGTGGTGGGTAGCCACCACCCGCGCGCCCGCCGCCAGATTCGAACCGGAAACGGTTCCTGCAGCCCTGATCAATATTCAGAGCTTCCTTGGGGGCGTTTGGGCTGGCAGGGCGCCGCCCCCGCGGGGCGATCGCTGTGGGTGGGCGCACGGTGGGCGAACGTGCTCTTCGGGGAGGCTCAAGGCCTCTTTGATTCCAAGTCTGGATGACCGTGAGAAGTGGCTCAGTGCTTCAACTGATGTCACTGTAGTACATCTTATCGGAAGGTCCTAGGTTCGAGTCCCGCCAGCGGCATGATTTTCAACACTAGCTTGCTAGCTAGGTCGAATTAAGTCGCTGTCTGTAGAAGAATTGTAGCGGACGGCTGCGCTGATGGGTTTTCCGTGGTTTCTCCGATCAACACCAGGCGAATGCCGGAGGAGTACTCTAACACACGGTCCACGGACCGCGCTCCATCCATCCTTCCTCTTCCTTGTCCTACCCTGATTCCGTAGACGCACACCTACACTAACATACACTACATTACTATACATGCCGGGAGACTGGGCGGGGACTTAGAGCTTGTACCGGCTGGTGGGAAATATCTGGTTGGGGAAATGCCGATAGTCGACGCTAGGTCGGCGCCGGATCTCACCATTCAGCCGGGGAAGATCATCACCACCTCCCGAGTAAAAGCATGCACTGCACTTACGGGACTAATGACCTTAGTATTGACGCACCCGGAATCGCTAACAATCAATTCAAGTCCTGATGGCGACCTGGATGTCCATCAGGAGGATTTACTCAGTAACCCATTTAATGACGATGAGTTGAATTTACCGTAATTGTACTCTTATTTTTATATTTTTTTATATTCTACTGATACGCTTGTCGTTGCTTTGGATATGGAGTTCGAGATACACTCGAACAACTTCCTCGATTGAGAGCATCGTGGTCCCGAGGGAAATATTGAAACAACTGACTGATGCTACATGTCCTCTTATGGAGGTAATTATAAAAGGGTACTATGGGAGGGAAATATGAAAAGACAGAGTGAAGTTAACATCTAGAAAATTAAGTAAAGAAGAATCATCAAAATTAGGTAAAAAGAAAATCTTGTATGTACCACGGGCGTTAACTAGTTGTAATGATCTCCGGCCAATGGCTCTCGGGATTATTGTCGTCACTCGATCATTTGAACTCATATAACACCCTTGGACCATAAACAACTATTATTTTAGATCGCATCAATGTCGTTATACACCATTAAATTATATTTTATAATTTTTTAAAAAAATATTAATCGATTTCCTGAACTCAATATTTTTTCTGGATAAGACGGAATATGCAGAATACCTTTTGAATTCTTCCTCCTTCAGTATATTCTTCGCTGTTGGTTGAATTTAGAGTATTCGTTGTGCATATGTGATGCACATATTTTTTGTACTTAACTGTACAGAACTGTATGTACTGTTAAAAAATCTATGAAACCTAAGTAAGTTAAAAAAGAGACAAAAATATATATAGTTAGATAATTGATACATCTGAAACAAAGAAGGTTGTCAAAATGGGGATCAAATTAATAGAAGATACTTTATTTTAGCTAATTGTATTTGTATTGTTAATAGAACTGAATGTATTAATGACATGACGATAACCTGCAGCAATTTTATAAACATACACGATTCATATATATATATATATATATATATATATATATATATATATATATATATATATATATATATATATATACTACAAGTAATGATTTAAATTTACTCCACAGGAAAGCACAAAATAAGATTACGAGACTTTGTTGTTTTAACGACTTCAATTTGTCCTGATTGCACATTAGAGTGTATTGTTTTCTAACCTGCTTTTCTTTTCAAAATTCTATTCATCTCCTTGGAGATACTCTGATTTATTGTGCAACTACAAATTCTCAAATTCTCAAATCTATTGTGCAGCTACAAATTCTCAAATTCTCAAATCTATTGTGCAGCTACAAATTCTCTGACGAAAAATGAATACTATTAAAAAAATAAAAATAAGCTCAATTTGAAAAGGAAGAAGTATTCAAAGGAGTGATTAAGAAAGAAAATAATTTTACGATTAACATTAATTTCAATAAATGAACTGCAGAAAAGTATTTATGGAATTATAGATTGAATTTTGTGTAAATGTCGTGTTTTACTTTCTCGCATACTTCACATAGTATAGAGAAAAAATTGCAATGGTCTAGCAAACGCAATTTTTCGACAGTAAAACATGTTTTGTGCCCTCAAAAAAGTGGTAAATTGTTGTTCCTGTATGTAATAATCTTTCTCTCACTCGCTGAGTAGTCAGAATCAATATTTTTTTAATTCTTCATACCGAATAATGTGTTGACGGCAAAATGTCTGTCCGTCCGTTCATACAACTATGTTCGTTGGTCTGTCCGTCTGTCTGTGTGTCTGTCGGTCTCCGTCCGTCCGTCCATCCCACCACAGTTTACGAACGAAACACACGAATCAAATTGCTGACAGTAAGATTTTTAGATGTTCTGTGATTACAATCGATTGCATAAAACAATGAAATAATATTGCCTCTTCATTGACAATCACTTAATTTTGTCCTTCGTGAAATCGTTAGTGCTTTACAATTTTGTAATTTTTATCCAATTCAGAATTATACGTAGTATTTATTCGAAAATGTTCAAAATACGGTTTTTGGTCAGATATTCACCTTCGAAAATCTTAATTAAAAATGCTTTAAAAAGGCATTGGTATAAATAAGAAATTTCTATGGCGATAAGATATTTTATTCCACAAACAAATTTTCTCCGTTCACCTCACTCCTCCTCCGATCGGAGAATCTCAAATGGGCACTGGATAACAAAAGGAATATTCTATAAAATAAAAATAGTGTCTGTAATTTGAAAGTAACAGTCTTTTTGTGGTCTTTTTTATTATCTTTTCTGTAAAAACCATTATTGCTTTTAGGAATTTTTACCCTTTGACTGAGGTTGTTTCCGGACTGTCTGAACCGATTTTGAATCAGTTTTCCCCCAAAAATAGTGTTTGGTCGGGTAGAGCTTAGGCTGGGTTTTTTCTTATTATTTTCTCTTTATATAAGAAGAAAGTTTGGATTTTTCATGGAAGTTACAGTTTTATTTCGATCTTAATGAAACCTTGTACACGTGTCCTTCAAAAAGAGAGAAACGTTACTGGCTGTATGAAATTGGTAAAAATTGCGTTTATACTCCCCTGCATACATCCTAGCTTTACGTGTTCCCTATTTCCTAAATTTGTGTGAGCCTTATTTTTTTATTCGGTAATATCTCGAAAACAGTGAGTAACTTCGCTAATATATATTAAACGTTTCTGAAAGTCATAAGGTTTTTAATAAGATATTAAATCGCTAGAATGTTCATTCTTCACGAAATTTTCCCATTTTCATTTATCAGACCACCTGTGGCGTAATGGTTGCCTTCCATTGCACGAAAGGGATTCACATTCCGGCCGATCCATGCAGAATTTGTGTTGGACAACTAGAGTGTCCTCGTAGGTTTTCTTGAGGCTTTCTCGTTTTCGTTTCCTCTCATTCCACTGTCGTTCCATTATCACCATATTATCATAATTTCCATCTTAATCATCCATTCATTTCAGGTAGGTGTATCCAAAAGACTCGAGCACTGGTATGTACTGCAGAATTTTCATTCATTCATATCATTCATGTCATAGCGGTAGTGATAAAACGGTTAACGTATCGGGAGGCTGTTGTATCCAAGATTGCGGGTTCAAACTGATCGAAACCGTGGATTTTCGAGTCCTTCCACTGGAGAGCAAGTACAGCCGGATGTCCCATGTTGTAGAATCATGTAAAAGATCCTGAAGCCTAAAAGGCGCCTCTGAACTAAATTCAAATCGCCTGTTTCGTCGCCCGAGTGATTCCTTCTTTCTCCGCTAGAAGGTGAAATGATGGTGAACATTTGCGTGGTGAGACGGAGGAGTAGGCCTGGTAGTCCTGAGTCCCGCCTCGTAAAGTCATCATTTAATTGAATTGAATCGAATCCAAAGGAATGGAATCGAATAGAATGGAATCGAATGGAATCGAATCGAATGGAACGGAACCGAATGGAATGGAATGGAATTGAATGGAATCGAATGGAATGAAATCGAATGGAATGAAATCGAATGGAATGAAATCGAATGGAATGAAATCGAATGGAATGAAATCGAATGGAATGGAATCGAATGGAATGGAATCGAATGGAATAGAATCGAATGGAATGGAATGGAATCGAAGGGAATTGAAGGGAATCGAAGGGAATGGAATCGAATGGAATGGAATACCTTACTGTGGCCACAGAATTTCGGCCTCCTCCTTGGATGAGCGCGTCCTACTGTGCGCGAGTGTGTGACGGACGTGCGCCCTGGGACCGGAGGCGGACGGCGCCGGGTTCGGCTCCCGGCAGGATGCACGCATCGCCGGCGCGCGCCGGTCGGCCGGCCCAGGGGCCGAGAGCCAGCGCTGGCGGATGCGGCGGGGCGGCGCGGCGCGGCGCCGGGCGCTGGACTGTGTCTAGGCTAATGCGCATTGTTCGGCACGTGTTCATCACAACGGCCCCACTGAATGACAAGGCAACGGCAGTTCTTGATAGATGTAACTACTCAATTCCTGTGGCCGTCATTGCGGGTTTCCTGCAGTCAATCAAGAGGTATGCGAACTGACTGGGAATGATAATGTCGAAACGGGGAATGTGTGGTGTTTGATGACGTTACTAGTCATTGAAATTAGCAGTTTCTTTGACGTTCCAATGGGTGTGGTTGACAAATTTTATTTATATGGGAAATGTTGACACGAAGAATGTTACCGATTCATGTAGTGCTGTTGATTTACTGACAATCGCTCTGAGCGAAACTAACGTGGGTGAGTTCGAATCCCACTTAAGAAATCGCTGTTTTTGTTGACTGGCGAAAAATTCAAAAGTAAGCAACTATTAATAAATAATATTATCCTTATAATTAGTCATTATTTCTTTATTAGATAGAAGTTTTAAATTACATAATATCTCTCAGAATTTATATTCAGGCGCACCTTTAGAGTTATCCAGAGTCAGTAATATTTGTTTGTTTTTAAAATTATCTTAAATATATTATTTTGTTGCTCAATGTTGAGCATGCACACTTCCTTTGTTTTCCCTGGTTTTCCCCGGTCGCTTAAGGCAAATGGTGGGACGTTGTATTCTTGTCGCGTTCGTGAGCCCAGGGGCATGACATTTGTAAGTTGAATTATTTACTTATTACTAAATATTATTATTTACTTGTCTTTACTTACTAAATGTATCTCAATTCTTATCTATAAATTTATGTATTACGTGGTTAGGCGGAAGAGCGGGCCTGACGGTCCCAGTCTCGCCACGTAAATAAAGTCATTATTATTATTATTATTATTATTATTATTATTATTATTATTATTATTATTATTATTATTATTATTATTATAAGTTTACGGTCTCAAACCATCCAAAAAACTGAAGACAAAGAAAAAATAACTTGAACTGAACCTGAGATTACCGTTATACTACAAGAAGGTACATATCATTGCAAATAAATAGATATTTCCGATTAGTTCCTGTAAGACGACGTTAAAAAAATATTCTCAAAATACTTTCTTCACCTTCCGCAATTCCATATAATTACATCCAATCCATATGGTGGCTCTCCGCACAGCGTTTGAGTAATTGAAACCCTTGTAGACGCAAACACGAATCGGCGACCATCTTTACTCTCAACGATCACAAACGTGATTACTTTTTCATGCCATTATGTATCTTGTTTGCTTACTCTTCCACGTAGTACTTTCCCTGCCAAGTTGCTGCACTTTCCTCAAGCAGTCATAGAACACTCTCGTGAATTCCTCTTACGTCACTTCCTTGAAATCCGCGTGGCGTGTGTGGTGGGTTGCCTTCGTCGGTGTTCCGGACGTGCTTTCAAATGCAACACTTTTACTGCCAAGATCTTTCTCTCACAATTGTAGTGAATACTTGATTATTCACGAACAGAATGCTCTTACGTAATATCAGTTGTTTCTTCGGTGGAAATGGGGAAATCTAGACTCCCAGCCTCTGCGCCACAAATCTTTCAGAAATTTTTCTCCTCTTTGAATTTAAAGTGCAAATGAGTGTTATAAAAATCAGATTTTTTTACTAACTGCTGATTCTCGCATAATTCACGTTGATTTTTCGTGTTCTTCTATACATTGTTGCCTCGGTTCACTGGTGCACAGGTTTACGAAACACGCCAAAAAATAAAAACATTTATTTATAATTCGTTATTTCAACGTTGTTAAAAGTATAACCTGTTTCTACTCTATTTTTTTAAATCTTCCTTGACAGTTTTTCATCGATGAATCATCGTGGTAACAATGGTGCTGACGTTTTAGAAGCGTCAACTCGTTCAGTATCAAAATATGATGCGAGTACATCCGTATTGTTGCATGGCTGTAACGACTTAAGACAGCTCGTCTTAGATAAATTCAAAGTTAAGAGAGCGGTTACCACTTCTATCAAAATAGAATTGAAAACGCACTTTGGAACTCTTCAATCATTGCAGCAGCAAAAAATTCAAGGAGAAGCAGAAAGTTGTTGAATCACCTCACCTTCTCAAATATTACTCGATGGAGAAAACTGGACCATGGGCAATTGCATATTTTAATTTAATTTTATTTATTTTACGCCAAAAATAGTTAAAAACTATGTGTGACGCACTATGGGGGAGAAGTGAATTGTGTGCTCGTTTTCAAAGTTCTGTGATCTCTACCTTAAGCCATATACTACTACTTGAATTTTGAATAGAGGAAAAAAGGAGCTTTTTTTTCAAGGATTGTTACCACAAGTATTCGCTCCGATGTAATAAAATATATTTTCAATCGTAAATCAGCAAAACATTTGTGCTTTTATCCCTCATCATGTCTTTCGTCAAGGAATAATACTTCCTGCCGCGATAACATGGAGAACGATAATTTGAATATCTATATTTCCTACTGAATGCTAGAGAACGTGAACAGACAATGAAGTTACATTTATATTACATATGTAGCGACTGCATCTCACGTCCCAGTCGAATAATAAATCCGACGACGCTATGCTACCTTGCGTTTTGACGATCGGTTGCCTGTGGAGAAGTTATAAAAAAGTTATGTGAGAAGGCGTGTGAATACAACGTCTGAAAGATTTCTGACGTTCAAGTTCTGTGTGCAAAAACGAAATACTATCTATGTTTATACTTATTTTAATTGTATTATTCCTCTCTTTTATCCTTGAAGTGGATATATCATTTCTGATTAAATATTTTCTTAACATTAATAAACTCAAGAGACATTTTCTCACCATCTACTGAAATCCAATTAAGTACATAATACCTTTGTTTACTTTTTACTAGTATTGTTTTCAGCTTATGAGCGGTTTGCGAAATCCTATTTATGTCGTAAGACAGGGTCTACTTGTAATTTACCCTGCTCCTTGTCTCGCGAGAAGTAGGGGGAAGTAGGGTTTCCATACGCTCTGAAAAAGCGGGACATGTCCTGAACAGTATCCCGCTGCCCCCCAAGATTTTTCTGTATTTCAGCCAAATGTCCTGAATTTTTAAACTCTGTTATAATACTACGTAGCCCTTCAAAAAACTGTGTTTTGAAGCTACTTGTGAACTGCATCACAGAACATTGCGCTACATAAGAGAACGCAAGCGGGTAATTCCTTTGATAATCAAATATTGTTATTTTTGTCTTTTTACGATACAATCTGGAAGCTGAAAAACAACCCAAAAAAGGTAATGTGTGTTTCGAATCGAGGTGTATCTCACAATGTGTCAATGCAAGAGAATCTGCAATGCAAAGCGGAAAGAGCTCAGTCAATAGCAATGTTTAAAAATCGACCAAAGGCATGCTTTTTTAAATATGTTATTTAAATACCTTGAAATACTTTTACTACCTTATTATTTACTATTTGACCTACAAGTTGCGTAATGAAAAATACAAGGAAATGACATGGATAGCCCTCAAAAGACAGGGAAATGTGTCCTAGAAAACAGTGTTCTCTCTGATATTCTTGAACGTGTGCAATGTGATTTATCTTGTTCATATATTTAGTAGTGTACTTGATAAATATTTTTTGTTGTACGATTCGATTGATTGATTGTTAGTGATTCCGGGTTATTAGTCCCGTAACTGTAGTGCGTGTTTTTGCTCAGGAGGTGGAGGTGATCTTCCCCTGCTGGATGGTCAGATTCGACGCCGAACTACCGTCGCCTAACGAGGTTTCCTCAACCAGGTATCTCCCACTAGCAGGACATCGCCCCAGCCGGGACAAGTTCTAAATCCCTGACCGGTCTCCCGACATGTGAGGTAGTGTAGTGCATATTAGTGTACGTGTGTAAGGGGTGAGGATAGGCCAAGGAAGAAGAAGGTAAGATCGCGCGCGGTCCGTGGCCCGTTTGTTAGGGTACTGCTCCGGCATTCGCCTGGTGTTGATCGGAGAAACCACGGAAAACTACCGATCAGAGCAGCCGGCCGCTAGAATTCTCCTCCAGACAGCGACGTAATTCGATCTAGCTGACAAGCTAGTGTCGAAAATCCTGCCACCGTCGGGACTCGAAGCTAGGACCTCCCGGTCAGAGGCGCTGCAGTGACATCAGTTGATGCACGGAGCCACCGCTCCCGGTTTGTTTCACGATTACTTGGTATTCTATTTAGTTGTTTAAGTATAAACAATTTGCTCCGAAATACATTTCCTATGACCTGAATTCCTTTGTTCCCCTCGTGGGGAAGACAGCGGGGGCGGCGCTGAGTGCAAAGAGAGTCTGTCGCGTGGCGAGTGGGCGCACGCTGCCACGTGCCACGTGGCTGAGCGACTAGGAGTGGGAGGCGTGGGCGGGCGTGGGCCACACGGCTCGCGCCGCTCGCGTGGGCGCCCGCCCGAAAGCCTCGCCCCGAGCGCTCGCCCAGCGCGCGCGTGGGACGCGGAAACGAACGCCATTTGCCACCGGCGCTTTCGGAGAAGGATGAGGCTTTTGTTTTGGGGACCGTTTCACATTTGCCGTATATGTACGGTGCACGATTGTCATTAGTTTGTACATTGAGTGAGGAAGACCACTTTAGGGCAGTCCGGGGTTCTAAGGCGAAGGGGGAGGGGTGCGGTGGAGTTTCGAAGAAAAATATTCAGTGTGTCATATTATACTAATAGTAGGGAAATAAATTTTGCGCGTGAGCCAAGCGAAATTAAATCCTCCGATAATTCTCTTTCTAATTAGGTCCCTTATTCGCTTAGCTCGAACAATGATAGAGCCTATTATTGATCGAGTCCTGGTAGCATTAAATGGTTTTTTGCTAATAATTATTTTTTGCTAAATCTTTGTTTCCTTATTACAATAATCTTGAATACTGTAAACTACTTTTAAAATATGTTTATCTACTTTGATTTGATTTAAAGCAGAATTTTACGAAATTTTCAATTTCATAATAAGTATTTTTAAGTACACTCTTATAAACCATTGGCTCGTATTAACTACTGTCAGAACGAATTTATCACTTTTTTTCTCAGAATGAATTGTCGTAGTACTTGGGTATTGTTTACGAAGGGTTTAAGACTGATCGTATTCGTATTGTATCGCAATATCTCTTTTAAGTTAAAGTCTGACCGTATCGTAACATCTTGTTACAATACTCCATCGGTTATAACAGCTCGACCTAATGGCGTCATTTGATAATTCTCATATCTTGTGATGTAGGTATTACGAAATTATTGTTTCGTAAATAACGAAATTGCACATTCTCTTTCTCTCTCTCTCTCTCACTCTCACTATCACTCTCACTCTCACTCTCACTCTCACACTCACACTCACACTCACACTCACACTCACACTCACACTCACACTCACACTCACACTCACACTCACACTCACACTCACACTCACACTCACACTCACACTCACACTC
Source organism: Teleogryllus occipitalis (assembly GCA_011170035.1). Taxonomy (NCBI): domain Eukaryota; kingdom Metazoa; phylum Arthropoda; class Insecta; order Orthoptera; family Gryllidae; genus Teleogryllus; species Teleogryllus occipitalis. The sequence continues at coordinate 82,061 of BLKR01002830.1, forward strand.
ACACTCACACACTCACACACACACACACACCAAATAAAAGGGTAAAAGGAAGAAAACATTCAGAAAATAGAAAATTTTGTCTAAAACGGACAGTGATTAAACTAAAGCAGCGAGGAAGGGGAATAGAACTCGAAATCAGTGAGACAAGGGCAATCAGCAAGGATGGGCAAGGGTTAGTATGGAAGCGCAGGTGGAGGGCAAATTCAGACGTGGAAACCGTTGACGAGCAAAATAGGAAGGCCAAGAAAAAGCCAGTAGGGGAGGCGTGATGGACAGGGAATGAGAAGGAGGAGAAGTAGTCCCGGGCGGGGGCGGAGACGTGAGGCGGGCGGCGCGTTGATAGATATGCAAATTACCAATGTTGACAAGAGGTAACGAAGACGGCGGCGGCGGCAGCGGCGGCTGCGGCACATGACAGAGTCCGAAAGTCACCCGAGCCAGATGGCGGAGCGACCAAACATGGTAATCAATCCACACAGCACGCTGCCAGCGCCGCCCAGCACAGCCCCTCGCACTTCCCCTCCCATCCATCCCCCCACCCCGCCCTCCGCCGCTTCCTCTGCAGCTTTACGACGCCCAAAAAAAGTTATTTCATATTTAAAAGTGCCCATCCGCTGCCTCCTCGCCGCCGTGCGGCCACACGCCAGCTTGAGCCGTCACATTGACCGCTCCGCCTCCTCACGACTCTCCCCATGTCACGTTCGGGATTCAATGATCTTCCCCTGATCCTGCCTGCTGCTCTATACATTTCGCCGTGCTCTTTGTAAGGTGCGAAATAACTATTATTTTTACGTTACACACATAGACACGTCGTTCAAAACCAGGATCCTTTAATACTACGCAATTCTTTGTTCATCGTTGTTTTAATTAAATGCTCGTCGAATTTTCATTCCGAATCCCTTCCTTTTTATATAGTATCAGTTGTAACGTATTGTAGGACTACAGTTAGCAACCGCCACAAAGGGCGGCGGCAGAGGATTAGACGCCAGGGGCCAGGCAGGATGTGACACGCCGAGGTATTCTGGGAAATCCTAAGAGCTAGGGAAAGGGATGCCCAAAGTACGGGACAGCGCATTTTTGCCGCGTGCCGCGTGTCAAATTCTTGGAATCCAGGGAAATGGATGTCCAAAAATGCCTGGCAAAGCGGTCCGTGTGGGCCGTGTGCAAAACCCAGTGACGTTTCAGGTCACGTGGGTGGGGGCTATATAAGAACCAACGCAGAGCGCGGGGGTGGGGTTTGTTGAGCTGAGAGGGAACCCTCGTGCGAACGCACAAAAACTTGCGCCCAGGGCGGTGCGGAGCCGAGCTAGGCTCGTGCGGCAAACCATGTGTTGGGACGCCGTTGTGGACTCTATCCACGGGTGACAAGAGGTCGCCGGAGCTGTCTGCTGTGTGCGGGAGGCTCGCTGAGGAGTGGCGCGGGCCACGAGTCAGTTATTCATTTTTAAGGATCGCTCCTGCGATCAGGAAAGTAAAGATCTACCAGAGCTGTAACTTAAAGTAGTACTGTACATATTGTGAATAAACCTGTACATATTTATCATTGAAGCTCGTGTCTGTGATTATTGTGTATTCCCACGACGTCACAGACGGGTAGACATAATTGGTGGCAGCGGTTAAACGAATTCCACGGGGAATATCATTCACCAAATAGTATAATTGGTGGATGCGGTTATAAGAATTCCACGGGGAAGTGTTGCTCAATTGTGATAATAGCAGCAGTTAAAACATTCACGCCGGAACGGCACGGCATTGTTGCACCATACTCATACGTGGTCGCAATATTACGAACAGTGGGTGGGCCAGTGCGTGGGTGTGTCGACGGGCAGACATAATTACGACGCACGGGAGCAGAGAGGGTCCGCTCCTAGCCAGACGCCCACGGTTTCACGGCAACGCCGGAAGGAAGGAAGGAAGGAAGGAGGACGGAGAAGGAAGGACGTCTCAAGGCCAACCGGCTTTGATAAAATCAAGAAGTCAGCAAGGATCTGGTGTAAGTATAGCTATCTGCATTGTAAGGTTCAGTTCAGGTTTCAGTTATGGCTTACTTACCGAGATTCGGGAAAGATTGTGTAGTGCACGTGGCACAGGAATTAGGACTCCAAATTACAGGTGGGGAAACTTTGGTAGTACTAAAAAAATTGATAGAGGAGCATTCCGATTACGAGGAGGAATTTGTGAAAGGGATAGCTCAGGCATATAAGGATGAACGCGAACGAGAAAAGATTGAACGCGAACGAGAAAAGGCCGAACGCGAATCAGAGAAGGAACGTGCATTTCAGTTAGAAAAACTGAGAATAGAACAGGGCCAACTGGCGGGTAGAGCTAGTCCGCAGTCCGAAGTAAATAGCAAAATGCACATTCGATTAAATCAAGTTATGAGCAGATTCAAAGGGGAGGACGACGACATAACAGCATTTTTAAGTGTTTTTGAGAGTCAGGCGGAACAATTAGAAATTCCTGAAGAAGAGTGGGTGGCAAATCTTATGGGACTGCTCCCACACCAAATCAATGCATCGCTAACTTTAGAAGGGCAAGGTAGTAGAACAGAATATGCCGATTTAAAGAATAGGTTATTAGAAATGTATCGATTCAATGCCGAGAAGTTTCGACAATTGTTCGCGAAACATGTAAAAGCCGCGAATACTACCTGGAACGTATACGCGAGAGAGCTGAAAAATTATTGCAAAGAATGGGTAGCAGGACTAGATATTCATACGTTCGAGGACTTAATGAATCTAATTGTAACCGATCAATTGAAGCGTCGTGTGCCTATTGATATTAAAGAGCATTTTATTGATGAGTGGGGGGAATTTAAGATGCCGTTAGAACTAGCTCGTAAACTAGACAACTATGAAAACAATAGGGCAGGCTGGAAACGGTCTTCGTTCAAGCCTTATAGGAAATCGGAAGCCGTAGGGGAACAAGTTGCAAGCACGAGCAAGACGATGCCGATAGTACCGGAAATTCAGGGGAAATCGAGCGGTAAGAAAACCGATGTTAGGGCAGCATACGAGAAGCCAGACAAGCGGAAATGCTACGGGTGTGGTGCCACAGACCACATGGTCCGTGAATGCCCGCAGCGCCGCGTGGCCGAAAAAATGAATCATGTGGCAGACAAAACAGCTACGGAATTGTTTTCACCGTACGTGTTCTTTGGAAAAATTAATAAAATTCCCGGGAGATTTTTGCGCGACTGTGGTGCCAGTTTCGATCTTGTCCATGAGAAATTTATTAGCGACGAGAATTTAACGGGAGAAAGCGTGTGGATTTTGCAACCGCTTGATGCCTCACCACGAAATCTCCCGGTGGCAGAAGTCACTATTGAAGGGCCATTCGGGAAAGTAGTAACTAAAGCCGCAGTTGTGCCTCGGGAATGCGACAGCGGATATTACTTATTAAGTAATAGAACAGCTGCTCTGTTGGAAGAAGTAAAGGCAGGATTTATTGAGCCACAATTAGTTGCAGCCGTAACGACGCGGGCAAAAGCCGCTGAAACGTCGCGGGTGACTCAAGAGTCGGGGCCGGCTGACCGACACGCAGGCGAGTTTGACGCGGACGAGCAGGTAGAAAATTTTGAACAATTGAGGCAGGAGGAAGCCGTTAGTGAAAGGGACGCCAGTGCAAGTGTACTAACGCCCGAAGTGAATGAACTCATAAATGTTACCCAGACTGAGTTCGCAGCTTCACAACAAAGTGACCCGGAAATCAAAACATTATACGACGCGAATAAGCACAACGTACCGGAAGCAGGGCGAGAGTCGTATTTCGTGAAAAATAGTATTTTGTATCGGTCAAGACACAGCAATCGCGGAGAAAAATTTAATATGTTAGTAGTTCCGACTAAATATCGGGCCGCCGTTCTCAAGGTGTGCCATGAAACCGCGAATGCACATTTAGGTTGCACTAAGAGCAAATCCAGCATGTCGCGATACTTTTATTGGCCTCGTTGTTTCCAGGATATGGAGACATATGTGAAAACTTGCGATGTGTGTCAAAAGGTTGGTAGGCCAAATGATCGTAAAAAAAGCACCGTTAATGTTAGTACCGCCGATAACGGAAGTCTTCGGTAAAATAAATATTGATACTTGTGGACCTCTTCCCGAAAGTAAAGAAGGCAACAAGTTTATTTTGACAGCCATTTGTTTAGCGTCTAGGTATCCGGAGGCTATTCCAATTAAAGATTTGCAATCAACAACTATCATTAGTGCCTTGTTGACATTATTCAGTAGAATCGGGTTTCCTAAGGAATTACAAACAGACCAGGGCACGTGCTTTACAAGCGCATTGACAGGTGAATTTGCTAGGAAGTTTGGGATCAAACTGGTGAGAAGTTCGCCCTACCACCCGCAGTCAAATCCTATCGAACGCGTGCATAGAACGATGAATCGCTTAATCAAAGTGTTATGCTTGGAAGCAGGAACGGAGTGGGAGGACCAAATGCCCGCGATTTTATTTGCTTTGAGAACCACGGTGCACGAGAGCCTCGGATTCACTCCAGCTGAATTAGTGTATGGGAGGAACCTCAGAACTCCCATAACCTTATTATATGAACACCTTGCAGGCGAGGACGATGAGGAAGAAAATTCCGTCGTCGAATATGTGTTCAAGCTAATAAATAGGCTTCAGAAATCTCGCGAATTAGCTCACGAGAAGCTTGTTAACGAGCAGGAGAAAAGAAAAACGTGGTACGATCGGCGAGCCGTACACAGAGAATTCGCGCCGGGCGACCGGGTGCTGGTGTTGGCCCCGAATCGCACAAAAAAGTTATCTGTTCAATGGATAGGACCGGGAGAAGTAGTAGAGAAAAAATCGGACACGAACTACTCTGTCCGAATGCCTGGGAAAAAGGAAGAGCGTATCTACCACATTAACATGTTGAAAGCGTACGTGCAACGTACCGAATATCTGAATTATGTAGCAGATCGCAGCTCAAACTTTGAAGTTGAGGAAGACGAGCTGGATAAGTACGCTATTAACCTTGATAGTGTCGACTTCGATGCGGAAGCTATGCTCGAAGGAACAGAAGTCGAAGACGAGTTCCGCGACAAACTGCTCAATTTAATTGTAAAGTACAAGCATATATTTTCAGACAGACCAGGGTTGACGGATGTCGTCACCATGGACATTGAATTGACGGACGAGTCGAAAAAGATAAGAAGTGCGCCTTATCGAATGTCGCCGCGTCAATCAAAAATTTTGCAGGAAGAAATCGCGAAGATGTTACGGGATAACATAATCGAAATAGGCGACTCTGATTATGCTTCCCCTATGATTCTTGTAGAGGCGCCGGGACGAAAACCAAGACCGTGCGTAGATTATCGCAAGCTAAACCAAATTATAAAATCAGAATATTTTCCGTTGCCGAACATGGAGGAGAGGATAGAAGCAGTAGCGGCAGCTAAGATTATTACTACATTGGATTTAGCAAAATTTTATCATCAGATACCGCTCACTCCGAGAGCGCAAAGATATGCGGCTTTCTGTACAAGCTTTGGCACGTATAGGCCATTAAGATTGCCCTTCGGGCTAAAAAATGCACCTTTTCAGTGTAGTAGGATGATGGCAGCTTTATTAGCAGGATGTGCAGAATTTGCAGTCCCATACTTGGATGACATCGCCATTTATAGCGACACATGGCAAGAACACCTTAGACATTTAGAGCAGGTGTTTCTAATATTAGAGAAAGCGAAGTTGCATGTGCAGCCAAGCAAGTGTAAATACGCGCGTAAGAATGTGCAATACCTAGGCTACATGGTTGGTAGTGGCATGATGCGGCCGGTAGAGGCCAAAGTAAAAACTATTAAAGAGCACCCCGTACCTCAAACGAAAAAGCAAGTGCGTGCTTTTCTCGGATTAACGGGTTACTACAGGAAATTTATTCCCGATTATGCGGGTATATCAGCGCCATTAACGGACTTATTGCGAGGTCGCGAACGGCAAGGCAGGGTAACGTGGACGCCAGCATGCGAGATGGCATTCGAGAAACTGAGGAACGCTCTCTGTCACGAACCCGTCCTTCACGCGCCAGATTTTAATAAGGATTTTATAGTGCAGTGTGATGCGTCAAAAAGAGGTATTGGCATCATTTTGGCACAGTATAATGATAGAGGAGAAGAAAAACCGGTGTTATACTTAAGTCGTAAATTCACAGATTCGGAATTATTACGATGTACAACAGAACAGGAGTGCACAGCCATAATATGGGCATTGCAGAAATTAAAGTACTATTTGGATGGAAATGCAAAAATTAAAGTGGAAACAGACCACAACCCATTAGTATGGCTAAATAATTGTTCAAGTAAGAACCCGAGATTGATGCGTTGGTCATTAATGATCCAAGCATACAATTTAGAAATTATTCATAAAAGGGGTAAGGATCACGTAAATGCTGATGCCTTAAGCCGTATGTTTTACTGATACATGGAACCTGAACTGAACTGGGAATGCGGAGGGCTACACTGAACCGAATCACTTGATTGCATTGTATAAAATCAAGACAAGAGAAGAATCACTGTATATATGTAACAAATTGTTGAAAGTGTATTGTTTGTGTATTCTGTTTGTTTCATGTGTGTCTTATGTATGTGCAATTATGGGTACAAAGTGAAGCTCTGAAGACATTGTTGGTTCTGGGGGTATCAGGGAAAGTATCACATCATTTGATTGTGAATACTACGGATGTAATTGCAGCAGACTGTATGTAATTTAAGATTGTAGAAAATTGTATATATTAGAATGAAAGGAGGTACGTGAAGTAGGTTAGTTATTTATATTAGCTAGATTTTGATAAAAAAAAATATGTTGTAAATATAGAGTAGGTTAGAGAGATCAATAGAGTGTGAGCCCAATGGCCAGGTAAATGGTATAAATATATCCAGATCCACAAATCTAGTTGCGGGACGAATTTTTTATTGTGGTTATATCCTGCATAAAAAATTCAAAATAGGGTATGGAGAAGTATGTAACGTATTGTAGGACTACAGTTAGCAACCGCCACAAAGGGCGGCGGCAGAGGATTAGACGCCAGGGGCCAGGCAGGATGTGACACGCCGAGGTATTCTGGGAAATCCTAAGAGCTAGGGAAAGGGATGCCCAAAGTACGGGACAGCGCATTTTTGCCGCGTGCCGCGTGTCAAATTCTTGGAATCCAGGGAAATGGATGTCCAAAAATGCCTGGCAAAGCGGTCCGTGTGGGCCGTGTGCAAACCCAGTGACGTTTCAGGTCACGTGGGTGGGGGCTATATAAGAACCAACGCAGAGCGCGGGGGTGGGGTTTGTTGAGCTGAGAGGGAACCCTCGTGCGAACGCACAAAAACTTGCGCCCAGGGCGGTGCGGAGCCGAGCTAGGCTCGTGCGGCAAACCATGTGTTGGGACGCCGTTGTGGACTCTATCCACGGGTGACAAGAGGTCGCCGGAGCTGTCTGCTGTGTGCGGGAGGCTCGCTGAGGAGTGGCGCGGGCCACGAGTCAGTTATTCATTTTTAAGGATCGCTCCTGCGATCAGGAAAGTAAAGATCTACCAGAGCTGTAACTTAAAGTAGTACTGTACATATTGTGAATAAACCTGTACATATTTATCATTGAAGCTCGTGTCTGTGATTATTGTGTATTCCCACGACGTCACACAGTCTTCGCCCAGCTTATTACCACATCACGCATAAACACTCATAGCATTCAGTTCTTTTGCGTAGTTTTCAAATGTTAGAACTCAGCAACTCGTCATCAAAAGTAACCGAGTTATGACATTATTTAATTTTACCCTTAATTGTTGCCTTAAGCTATATCTCTAACATTACTTCATCACCGCCACTAATCCTTCCCAACCTTTCATTTTATCCCAAGGAAAAGTAGTACCGAGTATTCTTGGTGTTCTCTTTTTTTATTTATTACCTTGAACTACTCTGTTTCATCCACATTTTCATTGTTCATTTACAGCCTTTTTTACTTCTTTCGTTTTTTATAAAACTACAAATCCACTTCCACCCTACGATTTCCTTTCGATACTATCAACCCGTCCCGCCAGTTACTCTCAATTACGCAGTCAGTGTCAACCGCAGCCTCGGCGACAACAAAATCCCGCCCTTCGGCCTTTGCGCTGCAACGGCCGCAGCAAACACCAACACTTTCAATCTCTTTCGAAAAAAATAGCGGGTCACGCCGCGCGCCGGGGTGATTTACCGCTGCGGTAGCTGCGTCGGCGTCGGCGGCCGGCCCAGTGCGGGCCACGCCCGTCTCCGATGGCGCGTCTGCCCGGCCCCCTCCCCCCTCGATGATATACGGCGCCACGCTTTTATTATTCCATGATTTTAAAATGAGGCCGTGTCTATAGACGCGGTGCGCCAGAACGCTACCATTAACCCACATTTTCGGGTGTCTACGGCCCCCGCCACCCTCACTCCCGTGTAATGAGGCTCCATTTGGACGAGTGCAGTCCCCATGCACTGTGCATGAGGTCGCGTGCCGGCTCGTCTTCGCCATCAACGCGGCCGCCCGCCTGCCCGCTCTCAATTTATGCGTCGCCCGTTGCAAGGGATGTGTATTTTACAGCGCAAATGCGGTGCTGCATATTCTAGTATTGTGTTTCGGTGCGAGAGTTATAGAATAAAGACCTGTCCGGTTTGGAGTTCCACGCACATTTCACTGCGCCCTAGTGTAGAAGTGGATTGCTGCAATCGTCGCACTTGTGTTCTCGTAAGTTGGTGATTAATACTCACGATTAGGGGGGGATTACTTGACTGGATTTCCATTCACTCGCAGGTGGGTCAATGGGTGTTCATCATTGCAGAAATCAAGTGGTGATTTTGGATTTTGGCAACATAGCACAGCTGCACATACATAGGTGCCTATTTTTTTTTATTTTATTAACACCGTAAAACAGAATACATTCCACATTCTTTTGTTGACTGTCATGCAAGCACAACGTATGTTTTCATAACGAAATCAAACATTAGAGTGCAGTACTAGATATTGCGTTTCAGGAGACTGAGGAGACTGACCTATCACACTGAACTTACAGCTGCATGAAGATGCGTTTTTGTTGCACTAACGCATTGCGTTTCGACGCGAGGGTTATAGACTACAGTACGTTTTAGAGTTCCACGCACATTTCATTGTCACCTCGCGCAAAGTGGATTGGTGCAATCATCGCACTTGTGCTCTCGTAAGTACGGGCGGTGAATTAGGTGATTAATTCTCTCGCGATTTGGAGATATTAGTTGATGACTAGATTAACAAACACTCGCAGCCTGCTAATGGGTGTTTATCGTAGTTCGAGTCAATTGATAATTTGTATTTCGGCAGCGTAATTGAATTGTTAGTTTATAAATGAATGAACAAAATCCATAAGCTGTAGACATGGATCAAAAAGAAACTTCCGAAGAGATTCTATGGATATGATTCTGAGTATCTCGAAGCTGTATGAATGAAACGTTTTCGTAAAAGGAGAGCATAATAGAAGGATATTTCGATAGGAGGATATTTCGTAAAGGAACCAAATAGTTATACATTATTGAACATACATGAATAAAAAGGCGCAGATGGCCTTGGAAGCGAAGATACATGAAGCAACTTGGATCAATATGATTCATGTAATAAGCAGAACAGAATTTTTACTTACACTCGTAAATGATTGTGTCATTTAATTTCCATTCCTTTAATCTCCGTTTGTTAGAACAACAAACATTTCACAAAAAATCCATGTACTTTTGTTGATTGTATCCAAAGTCGATGCCTGAAAATAACGTTCCACTTTTTAACAATATATTATTTTGGCCCTTCAGTCAGCCATTGTAAAGCGCAAATACAACAAAAGAAGTACTTTAATGGAAAAAATTATGAATATTAAATAGGACTTGATTGAAATAATTAAACAATAAAGCCACCAAACGGACGGGCTCATGTTCCAGAACATCTTGGCTTCAATAAATAAAAAGCACGTTAGCAAAAGAGAAATCAATACAGAAGAACAATAAGGCGCAGATGGCTGTGGAAGCGAATGGCTGCACAGCTTGCAACAGGCGCCGTATTCATTCGGCAGCGGCTGCCCGCACTTATCGTGCTCGGTAATGAAGAAGGAATAAGAGCCTCGAGAGCCCTTTGCGAGCTCTCGTCGGGGATTCGCGTTTCTCCAGCGGGGACCCAGAGCGTTCTCGACGCCGCCCCCCCCCCCCCCCCCCCGGCCCGCCCGCCCTCCCGGCCCGCCCGCCCTCCCGGCCCGCCCGCCCTCCCGGCCCGTCCGCCCCGCCCGTCCGCCCCGCCCGTCCGCCCCGCCCGTCCGCCCCGCCCGTCCGCCCCGCCCGTCCGCCCCGCCCGTCCGCCCCGCCTGTCCGCCCCGCCCGTCCGCCCCGCCCGCCCCGCCCGTCCGCCCGCCCCGCCCGCCCGCTCGCCAACAACAGCAGCAGCGCGAAGCCAGGCACAAGGGCGAACCTCTCGCGCTGACGGGCGATATCCCCCATGAGTCATCGTTCTGCCCGATTCGCCCCCGCCCATTATGGTCTCGTCTTCGCCCGGCTGACGCATCTAGGGGGTGCAATTCCCTCTGTTGTCGTTTCGTCTGATGCGCTTCTGCTCACTCTCTGAGACGATCATCTTTTCGTTGCCTCTAGAATTTGCGTATACTGGTGGTATAATACGCGAGTTCATCACGTATGTGTACTGGTGGTGCATTACGTGGTGAATGATCTTTGCTTTCGCACCATGAGGTATTTGAAAGAGTATCTTATGTCAACAGATCACTGTTGACAAAGAGTATCTTACGTCAATATATATATATATATATATATATATATATATATATATATATATATATATATATATATATATATATGGTGACGGACCGGCGATTCGGTCCTATTCTACAGTAAATTTGTAAAAGGGGACAGGTATTCTTTCTTGCGAATGGACTCTGAGTGCATGCACAAACAATGAAAAAATTACTTTTAATGTAAAAACACAGAGTGCTTTATTCCCAGAAAAGATAATAGATATTACAAAAACATCGTTCCATTGAATGTGTAGAAGGTAAACAAAATAATGGTTAGCATTAATAACTTTCTCACGATACTGACAAACATGAACAATTTTCTTACTAACTACGTAAATATTGCTAATGAACACTTTCTTTCTGTCTTAACTTTACACTACATACTGTAAATGGGAGCTCCCTTTGCATGCACTGATTCATAATCACCTCGTTATTTCAACACTTACTCTATTTACAATGTGTACCCTTCCAAAATACCCTTTCTATTCTCCACATCAAATTAGATTATTTATCATTACATGGCAAATTCCCTCATCTAATACCCCCTCTCACAATCGTCTACTCCCTTTCCCAACTTGATTCTTTTACCGCCTAATAATAAGTTCCTTCTAGTAACAGTCTTACTGGTTTTGCTGCGTCTGGAATTCCTTCGAGCTCACCAACTCCGGATGCGCCGGCGCGATGTGACGAGTCGGGGCCGTTTCGCCCGCCACGTGGCCATGGCGCTTGCTCCCGCCGCTTCTACCCGGCCGCCGATGCAAATCCCACGCCGCAGTCGTGCTTCGCCGGGCACGGTGATGTCCACTCGCTGCCAGATCAGCAGCCGTCCTCATTTCCAGTTCTTCCAAATTCGTTTGTTACGCCCGCCGATGCTGTATCGCTATGTTCGTTTCACTCATGCTGCCTTTGTCGTACACGTGTCTATACACTCATCACTTTCCTCGCCTCACGCCGTTTAATCTTTACTGTATATCACTTAACTCGAGATCAATTAATAGTTCTTACTGTTTCTCATTGTCCTACGTTTCGATTTCTGCTCGATGTCATCGGATTCCTCTCAACTATTTTTCATCACCGCCATCATTAGCTTTCCGCACTACCGTCCGTTAACTCTTCCTCTTCGACTCCACCTTCCGACTGCCGTCGTTCCCACGATCCTCTCCTCAACTGTCGAAGTCTCGTACTTCGCGTTCGTTTTGTCTCGCTTGCCGCGGGACACTCTCTTGCTCGGCCGAGTCCGCCCGGAACGGCCGTCTCTACCGCGCTGTTTAAACCATGTTGGCACCCGCGTCTATGTTCAGAAACGCGGTGCGTTTCAATATATATATATATATATATATATATATATATATATATATATATATATATATATATATATTGACGTTACAGGTTTGGGTGATTTTTTCTGACACGGATAATGTTGGAGATAAAATAATATAAATATTTATATTTACTACCTAACTTTGAAAACGTTAGAAGTGAATTAAAACGTCATCAGGAGCTTAAGAAGTCTGCACTTGAATAATGGCTCAACGCCAAGCTTCTCTGCGGATTCTACTAATAGAGGACACATTAGTGGACCACCAGACCCATTTAAAGTATTGAGTGTTCAAAAAGCGATGGAATAAATGCAATCAGGCCCTACATCAAAATCCTCTAATGTAGCATAAACACGTAAAAGAGCTTCGCAGACAGATGCCTAGCCACGAGTAGGCCTCCCGCCCCTAACCGGGAGGTCCTCGGTTTGAGTCCCGACGGTGGCAAGATTTTCGACACTAGCTTGTCGGCTAGGTCGAATTCAGCCGCTGTGTGGAGAAGAATTCTAGCAGCCGGCTACTCTGATCGGTAATTTTTCGTGGTTTCTTCGATCAACACCCTCCACCGAATCCCTCCACACGAATTACCGAGCAGTACTCTTACAAACGGGCCACGGACTGCGCGCGATCTCGCCTTCGTCTTCCTTGTCCAATCCTCACCCCTTACTTGCACACTAACATGCACTACACTACCACAAGGCGGGAGACCGGTCGAGAGCTTAGAGCTTGTCCCGGCTGGGGCAGCGCCGCGCTGAGGAGAGCCGGATAAAATAGAGATCGGCGCGGTATATCTCCACCCCGCAGGGGAATACCACCGCCAACTCCCGCTGAAAAACATGCACTACACTTACGGGACTAGTAATCTTAGCAATTTACGCGCCCAGAATCACTAACAACCAATCAATTAACGATCGGTAATTTTAAAGATTTCAATTATTGGTGTGTAGGAAAATATTTTTATCGACCTTGTCATATCTTGTGAAAAACGACAGGATGATGTATAACCAGCGGTATGTACATCGTAGTTGGAGAAAGAACAAACAAGAGTGTGCGATCGCATCAAACGAGCGATGGAGTGGGGAAGAGGGAAGGGGGAGGTCTGGCGCACTTCCGGAAGTTCCGGGGGAACACCGGATGACGGCGGTGTGCGTCCGCCTTAGCTTCGGCTGAGTTGCTCTCACCGCCCACTACCCTTTGCCGGGGAGTGCGATAACCCCCCCAGAGGGCGCTGAACACTATGGTGCGATTATTATGAAGTTACCTCTCAAGGCGTGTCTTCACAGTGGCATTATGTCACAGTGGCGTCTTTTGCGTCTCTCGGTTATGCCGCTAGTTGCCGCATGATCAAGTAGTGCTTAATACGGTAGCGTTAATGCGACATTTAGCACCACCGAGAAAGACGCGAAATGCAGTGAGCGAATGCCTCTGTGATGACAGGCTTTGAGAATCAGCTATATAAAAATCGCGTTGTAGCGGCGAATGGAGTCCCTAGATTCAGAGAGCATCGCCTTCCTTTGCGCCCTCGAATCCGCGTTTCTATATCACGTTGAACTATTTGCGGTGAGTTAGGAACGAACAATCTACAAAAAAAAACCAATGATAGTGTACTCGCAACTCTCCATAACACTTCTGTTTTCGTTTCTCCTGAACTCCTGAATGCTGCTTGGCGGGGCTATCGGGTGAAAGGATAAATGGCGGCGACCGTTCAGGTTCCGCTGCTCTCTGAATCCAGGGAGTCCACCAGCGAAATTATCTCCCGTTCTCCGTCCCTGCCAACCGTTCTGTCCCAGCCCAGAGATCAAGTATTGTTGGGGACAAAAATTGAAAAGGAAGTTTAGTTTTGTCTTTCGTTCTGAGTCTTTTGATGCTGTTCTCATGTTTTAGTTGTTTCCGAACTGGTTTGTCGAGTTCTTAATTTTTATTTTCCAAATTTGTTGTTTCGTTTTAGTTCTTTCTCTTTCCTTCTCGTTTGCCTTCGTGACTGTGGTTCTTTCTGGTCTTGTTCAATGAAGTTTACTTTCCGCATTGGTACATATTCTCCTCATTACATTTATTTTACATTTGGGAGCTAATATTATTCACTGATAGACTGAGTGACGACCAGAGAAGACCTACGGTCACAAAAGTGAGCAGAAAAGTGGAAAAACAAATGTATGTAAAAAACATCCATTTTTGGTATTGGGGCTTCTCAAACGGGCATTTCTCTAAACTCTCGGGATCGATTTTGGTCGCGATTCACAAAAGAACATAAAGTTAACAGGTGCTATTGACATTAATTAATGGCACGTGATACACGTTGTTATGGAATGAAAAGACCATGTCAGTACTGAGGGTTTCTATCATGGATTCTTGCAGGCCTCTGCCGGCTGGATGTGTGTGTACAGCATCTAACGAGATGGAAGGCAGTAAAGTAAGTGTGAGTTACGATTAGGGATAGTGACAATTAGACTTGAAAGTACATGTGCGAACCCACACACCTACCTACCTAACATGACATTTTAATAAAATTTCGTTAATATAGTAGTTATCATATAATTTGGTGCTTCCGGAGACACAAGGTAAGACAAAAAGAAATGAATTAATTCTTCACTATGGTTTCAAAATACAATCGATAATTTTGCCGTCATTTTTTCTAAAATTAGTGCAAGATTGCTGTCGAACCGCTAACTTTATTTTATGTTTTCAATTTAATAAAAATGTGAATGGCTATGAAAAACAGTGTATCCTAGCTGAAACATAACATGACTTAAACGTAAATCTTGATATTATGTATTATTGCCTCCAGAGAACCATCTTTTCCGGGTCCTTCCTGGGCGTTTCTTACGGTCTCCTAAAAGACAGCCTCTCCTAAATTTAAGAGCATATTTATTCTGAAAACGGGTCCCCTCCTCTTGAAATGAAGCCTCGTGGCAGGGCAGCTTTGGTCGTTAACTCATCCGGCCCGGACAAGAGGAGTGCCCTGTGCGCCGTGGCTGGTCCCGGTGGCCCAGTGCACAGTGGAGACAGTCACAATCCGCGCAAGCGAAAGCTACATTGCCACATTGCGCTTGCAACTCCTAAAAGTACCAAACAAAGAAATGCACATAAATGATTCGAAGATAACACTTGCATCACCAATATTTTGTAAGCATCTTGATTTGTTTTATGGTAAACGCCTCCACGTCCAACTAGCCGAGTTTTTAAACTTCATTGTTGTACAATTATTACAAAATATTGAACTTTAAATGTTTGCTCTAACATTTTTGCAGAGCGTATTGCGGAGACTGTTTACTTAGGCGACATATTAATGTTGCGAGTACATAGTTATCATTTCTTGAGTTTTGTAATCATCCTAACAATAAACGATAAATACCGAAGAAAAATGAGTTTGTAATTTATTATTAAATGTTTTGTAGGGAAAAGAAATGATTATCACCTTCATTAATTTTTGGTTGCAATCATTGGATTTTGTAAATACGCATCAGTCGGCAGTTCAAATTACGCTATTGACCCCCAGTCGACCTCTTATTCTTCATTGACGCCCTTTAAAATTTCAGCAACCCCCTGATCGAGATTGTACCTAATAAATCTTCTCGTCCCAAACTGCGTAACAAATCCAATGGGACAATAATGCACGAGGAAGAGTTTTATCACTTGAATCAGTTATTTCGAAAAGGCGACATTTCTAATATCTCTAAAAATGAATTAAGCTCACCAATTTATTAAGAATAGGTATATTTTAGTTTTCTTACATATGAAAGCACCATACATGTGTTGAACGTTAATGGTACAACCTACTCTGGTGCGGTTTACTTCGAATATTGCACTTCTCCGGAGATGTGCGTTTTCAACAACGTGCGCGCGACGAACTTCTGATAAAGAAATAGCCTTTTGGGGATATCCAATTCAATTGAGGATGGAAGTAGACGAAGCAGGCGAATTCTGTTCGTCCGTCCAAAACCGTCAAATTCCGCACTGTGACGAGCGACGTTGGCGGCGGCGGCGGCGGCGGCGGCGGCGCTAGGCACAGGCCTGGCTGGGCCCGCACGCGACGGCACGCGCCCGCCGCGCGACGCACGCGACTTGCCCCCGCCACTCCCAGGCGCAGACCGCGCCCCTCTTCCGGGACCGATGACCAGCGCCCGTCCCCGCCCACCCCCACCCGGCGGCGCCGCGCGGAGTCCGCTCATGCGAGACGCCCAGGCGCCGCCGCGTCCGGGCCCTCGAACGCGACATCGCCCCCGCCCTCGTCCCCGTTTTCGCCCTCGCTCCGCACTCGCCCCCGCTCTCGCCCCCGCCCTACCCCTCCCTCGCCATCGCACTCGCTACCGCCCTCAACCCCGCCATCGCCCCCGCCCCAGCACCCGCCCCCGCCCTCGCCCCCGCCCCCGCCCTCGCCCCCGCCCCTCGTCCCCGCCCTCACTCCCGCCCTCGCCCCCGCCCCTCGCCCCCGCCCCTCGCCCTCGCCCCAGCCCCTCGTCCTCGCCCCCGCCCCTCGCCCCCACCCCTCGCCACCACTCTCGCCCACGCTCTCGCCCTCTCCCTGTTGCCCTCCCTCAAGCCCTCATCTGTCTCGATTTCTGTACCGCCTCCACCTCCACTATCATTTACCACCTGTCTCAGGCTTCACCGCATACATCTCTACTTCCATACACGTTGGCTCATTCTTCTCCCTTTCGTCGTGCTGTCAACGCGTTGACCAATCTAGGGATGGCAAAAAACGTGTTTTGCACCAGAAACATCGATATATTAACATCGATATTTTGCTTTCGATGTTTTCCTCACATTGATATTTATTGCAAAAACAAGGATGTTTTTTTTAATTTTAATTTGTTATTTTTTTGTTAACAAAGGGCTTTAGTCACGTTGTACAGTAGCAGCAATTCACAACAATACCTTTGTTTTGCGTCTTTATCAAGCTGCACATTTCGCCTCTGCAATCTGAGGGAATTTTAGGTGGTTTTTCTTCGATGGTGTGTAAATGAAAGTGACTAAAGGGTAAAGTAGCGAAACATGATGATCTTTGTTGTTGATAATATTCTTTACATTCAATAATAATTTCATTAACCTATTACTAACATGCTGGTAACCAAACAATAAAATATATCCCTTTTATGTACTATAATTAAAAATGGAAAGGAAAATAGTATGTTTATTAGTCTATAATTAAAACATCAATTATTTAATGCCGATCTATGTTTTTCGTCGATGTTTTCATTGACATCCAAAACCCTTTAGTGATGTATCAAAATATCGATGAATCGATCTTTTGGTAAAATTTTCCATCACTAGACCAATCCCATTGCCTCTGCCGTTTCCGCTCCCTTCTTTGTTTTACTAGTTGTCTCGTCTTGTGGAACCACCACTTTCCTCATTTGTCTCTTCGAGACTGTCATCATTTCTTGTTCCTTGTATATGGCTACTCGATCTGTTCGTTCTCTTATTCTTCCTTTTTACCCCCAACTCCGTCACCTTGATATCCTCCTCCTCCTCCCTCTTCTCTCTCAATTATTTCTATTTTTCAAACTTTTTCTTTGCTTCTGCCACTACCCTCACCGCTGTCTCTTGAACGTCATTTCCTCCGCAGAACCTCCTCTACCGCCCCTCCATCATCTCTGCATCTACGCGTCCTCCTCTTCCTCCGCCCCACGGCCATCGTCTCATCCGCTCCATTCTTTGCCCCCTCCTTCGCAGGCGCGGCGCGGCGCGGCGCGGCGCGGCACCGCGCGCTGTTTCCGTGTGGTCTTGTTTGTCACGCGGCCGTCGCTGTTTCTCTGCTCAGTCATGTATCCTCTTGTTCCTGTCAATTAATTTTTTTTGCGCTCGACGCCCCGTGGTGTGACGGTCGACGCGCCCTCCTTCCTCGTCTGAACTCTGGGCTTCCATTGTCGGTCACTTGAAGTGGATTTTACGAGGTAATAAACTGTACAATTACTGAGTGCTCATGTGCATGTATATGGATTGGAAATAAATACCATATTTTTCCTTGCAAATGTCACAGAATTATATCGTTCTGTTGTCAGACTATGAATGTAACAACACTATAATATTTATAATATATCTCATACAAGCAGTGTTAAATTAAGCAGTTCAAGAAGTTACTGCGCATCATATTTTTCATATTAATGTGTAAACTAAAATTCTACAAATTTTAAAATGAATAGGTTCTTCCTGTACCATTTGAACCTGTTATCTTTTGAACTCGCTTCCAGTGTTCAATAGAACTTAATTTTAATTTCATGGAGAAGGGATGGGTTGGGAGGGGATACAATTTATTCCTTTTCCTGTCTAATAGACAATTTTGATTAATAAATACTCGAATAACGTAGTGTACCTACTTCAGCTAGTTTTAGTAGCAGAAATGGACATGTTTATTCATAATTCTCGAACTATTTTTTCTGAGATCCTAAATTAACACATTTATTATCATAAAGGGCTGGGCAGTGTACATCTAAATAAGCCGTGAGAACTTAAATATTCTGCTGCTTCACTCTCCATGCTAATGTACGAGACAGTCTGACACTAAGGAGAGGAGAAAGCTTGCTCTTATTTTCTTGCATTGTTCGTCTGACAGTATCTCCGAAGAAGACTACCTTCGTGCCATGACACGCATCTCTACAATTACCTGCGGCGTTACGAAACAGCCAACTGTGAGTGAAACGAACGCGCTTGCTTTTCTGAATTCTCCCTTTTCAGTGAGTTGTTTTATCTTTCACGCAACTGCGTTCCTTCTTGGATGACAAGACTGCTTATAAAGTTTTAAGGCGCGAGTTACGATGAGCTTGTACATGAGATTGGGCTTGTAGCATTCCTTAGTATTAACGTAGGGTGGCACGGTTCATTTCTCTGTGCGTTCTTTACGTGCGTGCAGTGGCGTGTGTTGGCACAAAGACAATACACGTAGTAATAGTCGAGGTGTGTTCAGAAAGAAAATACGGGTGCGGTGGTTCTTGTAATGGGTTTGTTGACTTACTACGTTGTTATATGAAGGAGTTTTTGAGAAACTATTCCAACTTGAGAATCAAAATGTCGCCATAGATAATTAATAGGTTACATTTCCCCCTACATATTCTATACATTAGAATTAACATGAATCTCCCTTCTGATTCGGGAAAGACTATTAATACTGAAGAATTCAAGGTAATCAAATTCGAAATGTTAGAATGTTATGTATTAGATTAAATACATGGTGAAGAATTTGCAATTTCTACAATAAATCATTGATTTTTTTTTGTTTGTCGAAGAAGAAAACGTCTTACATAAGTTCTATTCACTACGACCAGCAAATCTTAGTAAGAAAATTATAATAATTTAATTTTGCGAGAACTGTAAAGAATTTTCGTAAAACAAGAGGTAAAAAAATACTTCTATAATGACGTGTTGACGCCACTATTAAAACCGTGTCGTAAAAACACAAATTGATAAGTACAAAAATCAAATCTTACTGGTAAATGAAACAGAAATGCTCTAGATCTTCTCATCACAAATATTAAATTTAATTCCTTTCAGACGGGTTTTGGAACTAACACAAATCTCACCGCTCTATAATGTAAGATTTTGAATTTGAAACAAAGAATAAGATCAATCTACTAACCTTAGAAAGAGGCAACCATTCTTTCTCTCAGCAGGTAAAAGCACTTACATTTTATGGCTTTCCATGGAGTTTGATAAAACGTCTGTTCCACTAACCTTCTAAACGAAGCTCACCAAAACAAGACGGTGAACGCAATCTACAACTCCAATCTAGCAGCGCAGAAAACTAGTCTGGCTGCCCGCCGAAGGATCGTAGATTCCAATCGAGGCCCTCCCACCCGCTCCTCGGCGTCGAGCGCTCGTCGACCACGAGGAACAATCATGCGAACGCGTTTGAGGGCTATTACAACATCCACACATTTCATAACCGCCCGACGACTCCGCCACAACGCAGCGGCTGCGTTGAGCGCTGAAGGGGAAATGGTGATGGAGACTTAAGTGGGAGAGGACATGTAGGGGAAATAGTGAAGGAAATTAAAGTGGGGGACGAGCAGGGGAATTAGTGATGGGGAATTAGGTGAGGGAGGACATGTAGAAGAAATGGTGGTAGGGCTTAAGTGGGGAAGGACGTGTAAGAGAAATGGTGAAGGAGACATAAGTGAGGGAGGACATGCAGGAGAAATAATGATGGAGGTTTAAGTGGGGGAAATAGTGAAGCGGAATAAAAGTGAGGGAGGAAATGGAGAAGAAATAGTGGTAGGACTTATGTGAGAAAGAACGTGTAGGGGAAGTACTGACGGAGAATAAAGTGAGGGAAGTTATGTAGGAGAAACGGTGATGGAGACTTAAGTGGGGATGGTCGTGCAATGTAAGTGGTGATGGAGACTTAAGAGGGGATGATATTTAGGAGAAATAGCGATTGCGACTTAAGTGTAGGAGGATCTTTAGGGAAAAATGGTGGTGGATACGAAAGTGAGGAAAACGTGTTTGGGGAAAGAGTGGTCGAGTTAAGTGGGAGAGGTCGTGTTGGGTAAATAGTGGAGAAGAGTAAGAGAGAAACGAAGTATATGGGAAAATGGTGGTAGAGTCTGTATGCGGGAAGGAAGTGTCTGGGAAGAAGGTGGTGGCGACTATGATGGGGAGGATGAGTATGAGAAAATGGAGTCTCTAAGTCTAGGAGGGCGTCTAGAGGAAAGTGGTGATGGAGGTCAAGTAAGAAGTTTGACGGTGATGGAGATGACGGTGGAAGCAGTCATAGAAATGTTTACGAAAAGAAAATAATGATGGGTAGTGGAGATGTTTATGTAATGATAGTTTGGCAGTATTCAATGACGACGAGATGTGGTGGTGGTAAGGTTGTTGCGTTTTTGGCGATCATGTTAGTGGGGTAGTAGTGGTTAGAGTTCTTGTTTATTCAGAATTTGGTTTTCCGTAGTTTTAGCAATGACTATGTTGGTTCTAGTTGTATTGATAGTGTGTTCTATTAGAAGTGGTTGCTTTGGTTGTAGTAATCTTCGATTTCGCAATGTTGTTAATGGTAGTTTGACTGTTGTGAGGTGTTGGAGGTTGGTTGTTGTGATGATAGGGTTGATTGTTGTATTAGTGTTGATGGTAGTAGTGATAAAGGTGGTGGTAATACCAGTATGATGCGTTAGTAATTGTTGTGGAGATGGGGTTGGGATCCAATTGTATCGCTGAGAGTGATGTAGCGTAAGATTTTAGTTCTGAAGCGAAGCCAATAAAATAAGAGGGCAATGACAATTAAGTAGATGACGATATTGATCATGGTCTTCTAGTACACAAATTGAATAGGACGTTTTTGGAAATAATAAATATGGAGAATATAAGTGCTGACGATGGTTGTAGCTATGATTATTTTGCAGATGAATTTTTTGATGATTTGATGATTATTGATCTATAATTAGTGGTATCATATTTCAAATCCAGAGTTTCATTTCTAAAATACAATCAATTCTATTGTACTACCGCCCTACGCACATAACCAATTCTAATGCGCCATACTGACATGACAACTACTTCCAACTCCACTGCCTTGAATATTACTTTCTCCTTAAAGGATTTTATGTAATGGGTGTATTCTAAAAATGTTTCCGCACTCAAATTCTGAAAACATGAACATCCAGTCAATGCCTTTTCTACGGAATACTTAATTGGGGGAGCCATGTATGTGTGTATCTGTGGAGGGGAGAGGAGAGGGACGCTGAGGCTGACGCTTGAACGGGCGCGCGCGTTGCTGAACCGCCGCCCCCGCCCACGCCCCAACCTTCACCTCCACCTCGCCTCCACCACCGCCTCCGCCACCACCACCACTGCCTCCGACACCACCTCCGCATCCACTTCCTCCTCCCCCTCCACCTCCGCCACAGCCACAGCCACCGTCACCGCCACTGTCATCGTCAACGCCACTCCCTCCGCCTCACCAACGCCTACACTTCCACCTCCGCCACCGCCGCATCCGCCACCGCCGCATCCGCCACCGCCACCGCCTTAACCACCGCCTCTACCTCCCACTCCGCCATCACCTCCACCTGCGCCTCCGACAGCGCCACTGCCTCCGCCTCCACCTCCGCCACTGCCACCGCCTCCACCACTGCCTCAACCTACGTCTCCGCCTCCGTCACCGCCTCCGCCAACCCCGCCACCGCAAACCCCGCCACTGTCACAGGCCACCGCCACCATCACCGCCATCACCACCGCCATCGCCATCCCCACCGCCTCCGCCACCACCAGCGCCACCGCTACCGCCACCGCCACCGCCACCGCCACCGCCACCGCCACCGCCACCGCCACCGCCACCGCCACCGCCACCGCCACCGCCACCGCCACCGCCACCGTCACCACCTCCGCCTCCGCCTCCGCTTCGCAGTCAAGGCCGCCCGTGTGTCAGGAGGTTTGCGCCATACCGTCTGTGCCAGCGGCCCTCGTTCCCCGCCCCGCCCCCCGACACCCGCTGTGTGTGCTGCGCCCAGCAGGTGCCGGAGTCACTGGCCGACAGGCGCACTGCGTTGGGAAACGCATGCCGTCCTTTCTGTGTGCGCGTGTCTTGTGGGTGTGTGCTGAGCTCTGGCTTTGGTACAGTTGTCTCCGATAATACTGTTTTCTGCTCGTGTGGAAATATTTGATAACTCTGAAGCTGCGAACATCGGGGTTTCCCCGTTCATTCTCTTTTAATCTTCGCTGACGTGGAGTATGGATATGATTATTGAGTAAAATTTGTTTCGAAAGTGATTCTGTTCATCCTCTCGTAGAAAATTTCGATATGCAAAGTGAAGCTGCAAAGACTTTACGATAATATTTAGAAAGCCTAAAAATGATTTGGTAATTAATTCACTTTTCTGTGTTTTCCATGACGTAAATATAAGCAATAAATAAGTGACGAGTGATCATCAATAAGCTGTTAAGTTTTTAATAAAGAGTTACTAGACTTATGAAGAACCAGCAAAATTATATCTTCACATTACACAACTACGAAGATCAGTATATATATATATATATATATATATATATATATATATATATATATATATATACCTTTCTTTTAACTACTATAATTAATCTGAGAGTAATCAAATATAAGTAAATGTTCAGTGACGGCAAAAGGCTTGTTGCACAGTTCGGATTTTAAATTCCTGTAACATGAATATTCATATTAAAAATGTCATTCATAGTTTAAGCCCCATTTTACCACCACTTCAACAACCAACACAATTCTTATTCCTACTCATCTCCACCACTATCAGTTCCATTCTCAGAGTTGTCAGCGTCCTTAACTCTGTTTCTCATTATGCAAGCATTATCGAAAAAATAAATGTCAAGAAATTTTAATGAATAAATTAACGTCTGTATCTTGCTTATTTTATTGCAATGGTATCTTGATTTTAAACATAAAAATAAATTCAGTATTTTTATAACAATTTATTATATTAATTTTTATTGAGGTCAATAAACCATTGCGATAAAATACCAAGAAAGAAAACAAACGTGTTACAAAACCAGTATCTAAAACAATGGTTTATTGAACAAATTACTATGGCAATAAACAAGTTTAAACTTTGGCCATTGAAGTTGCCATAAAATTAGACGTTGTTTGTTGTTTTCGAACTCTCCCGTGTTTCATCACTCTCTCGGTATCCGTGCAACAGTCCTGGAATGTGCTTCGGTCACTCCTACACCAAACAGCGCATCGAAGCCCGCTCTCCCAGCGACAAATTACAGAGCAGGACGCGTCGTGCATGATATATTGCCGTCACCAAGCCTCCTGTCTGATCGAACCAGATACGGCAGAATCTTGGTGGGGATTCGTATACGGCCTCCCCATTAATGAACAGGCTATCAAGGCAGTTAGATGAGTATAACTATTCGTCTTAACTACTGGAATCTCCGCTAGATCGGCGGCAATGTAATGATTATCATTTGAGGTCACTTTCGTCAGCGAGCTGTAATTATGGAGAGAATAGAGATTACGCCAACGCAGGAACGCTCCGGATCGGTGCGTGTTCGCTTGGAAGAGTCGAGCAGCCTGGATGGTAGGTTTAGAGTGCTCTACAAAATGGGATGAGTAAAATACCTAAGGGAGAAAAAAATAGAGGGGAAGGTATAATAAAATAGTTTAGAAAAAAGAAAGTTCGTGCATTATTTTGAAGGAATGTCAAGAAATAAAAAAGGGACGAACAATATTTCACTTATGATCGTATCACAAGACTTATGATCGTATCATAAAGAAAATAATCACTATGAATGCTTGTGAGTAGGAAAGGTGGCAAAAAAGACACAATTTCAAAGAGAAAAGAAATATCGAACAACAATTTTTAATTTTGCTAATTCTTCTCTGACAATTTATTTCATTGAAAAAACTCAATTGAATAGTATTATTCTCTCTCTACAGGAGAAAGAATAATATTTTTAACAACGTGTCTGCATGTGAATATTTGTAGCAAGACAAAAAGCTTGTCACGTAAGAAAAGTGCTGCATATGTGGCATTAAAATAATATTAATATCATACATCAAATTTAGTGAGTTAGCATTTTCAGACTGATTTTCACTTCCATTATTGCTTCTAATTGCCTACTAAGGGATTTTATCAATAAAATGATTCTGGAAACCTCTCTGAGACAAATAATATTCAAAAGAACCATATCAGATAAGAAGTGGTTCTGAAGGTCGGAAGTTCTGAGTTCTACCTCGCAAATCGTAATTCGACTTAGTCTATACCGTCAGAACCTTTGTTTTAATGCAAAAGTTGACGCTGACGCAGAAGTTGACGCTGACGCAGAAGTTGACGCTAACGCAGAAGTTGACACTGACGCAGAAGTTGACGCTGACGCAGAAGTTGACGCTGACGCAGAAGTTGACGCTGACGCAGAAGTTGACACTGACGCAGAAGTTGACGCTGACGCAGAAGTTGACGCTGACGCAGAAGTTGACGCTGACGCAGAAGTTGACGCTGACGCAGAAGTTGACGCTGACGCAGAAGTTGACGCTGACGCAGAAGTTGACGCTGGCGCAGAAGTTGACGCTGGCGCAGAAGTTGAGGTTTGGCGCAGAAATTGATGGCGCAGAGGTTGACGCTGGCGCAGAAGTTGACGCAGGCGCAGAAGTTGACGCTGGCGCAGAAGTTGACGCTGACGCAGAGGTTGACGCTGGCGCAGAAGTTGACGCTGGCGCAGAAGTTGACGCTGGCGCAGAAGTTGACGCTGGCGCAGAAGTTGACGCTGGCGCAGAAGTTGACGCTGGCGCATAAGTTGACGCTGGCGCATAAGTTGACGCTGGCGCATAAGTTGACGCTGGCGCAGAAGTTGACGCTGGCGCAGAAGTTGACGCTGGCGCAGAAGTTGACGCTGGCGCAGAAGTTGACGCTGGCGCAGAAGTTGACGCTGGCGCAGAAGTTGACGCTGGCGCAGAAGTTGACGCTGACGCAGAAGTTGACGCTGGCGCAGAAGTTGACGCTGGCGCAGAAGTTGACGCTGGCGCAGAAGTTGACGCTGGCGCAGAAGTTGACGCTGGCGCAGAAGTTGACGCTGGCGCAGAAGTTGACGCTGGCGCAGAAGTTGACGCTGGCGCAGAAGTTGACGCTGGCGCAGAAGTTGACGCGGCGCAGAAGTTGACGCTGGCGCAGAAGTTGACGCTGGCGCAGAAGTTGACGCTGGCGCAGAAGTTGACGCTGGCGCAGAAGTTGACGCTGGCGCAGAATTTGAGGCTGGCGCAGATGTTGACGCTGGCGCAGATGTTGACGCTGGCGCAGATGTTGACGCTGGCGCAGATGTTGACGCTGGCGCAGAAGTTGACGCTGGCGCAGAAGTTGACGCTGGCGTAGAAGTTGACGCTGGCGCAGACAATAAGATATTGTGTTTTCCCGAAAGAAATGCTCCAGTGTCCACAGCAGGAAAGACTTCAGCCCTTAGCGAAACGTGCCCGAGCGCGCAACGTGCCTGTCTTGGCTGCGGCGGCGGCGGCCGTGCGCGACGGTCGCTGCCACCCGCGCGGAAAAGAAGATTAGGAGCGCGCAGCCGTGTTCGCGTTCGCTCGCCCGCGCGCGTTCACGTACGCCACGCGCGCATTCCCGTCACGGGGAGAGTGGGATGCGGCGGCTCCCCTGCGAGAGAACGCAGCTGCGCGGGACGACGACGGCCTGCTATGCGGTCACCACCACCGTCACACACGCCACCGCCACCGTCAAAGCCGCAGTCACCGTCACCGTCACCGCCACCGACACCGCCACAGCCACCGCCACCGCCACCGCCACCGCCACCGCCACCGCTACCGCCACCGCTACCGCCACCGCTACCGCTACCGCTACCGCGACCGCTACCGCCACCGATACCACCATCCACCACCACCATCATCGTCACCGTCACCGCCACCGCCACCGCCACCGCCACCGCCACCGCCACCGCCACCGTCACCGTCACCGTCACCGTAACCGTCACCGTCACCGTCACCGTCACCGTCACCGTCACCGTCACCGTCACCGTCACCACGACCGTCACCATCACTGTCACCGTTACTTCCCCGCCACCGCCACCACTACCCGCTCCCGTCACCATCCTCGCCATCGCCACTTCCAATCCCGTCTCCCGTCACCGTCACCTTCACCAGCACCGCTATCGCCACTCCCACCCCTCCTCTTCACCGTCATCATTACCACTCCCACCCCGCCATCGCTCACTTATCCCCGCTTTTGCTCCCGCCATCGTCATCGTCACGCCCGGAGCGGTGGCTCAGTGCATCAACTGATGTCAGTACAGCGCCTCTGGTCGGGAGGCCCTAGTTGCGTGTCGCGACAGCGGCAGAATTTTCGACACTAGCTTTTCAGCTAGGTCGAATTCAGTCGCTGTCTGGAGGAGAATTCTAGCGGCCGTCTGTGTTTCAGTAGTTTTTCATGATTTCTGCGACCAACACCAGGCGAATGTCGGATCAGTACCCTAACAAATGGGCCACGGACCGCGCCCAATCTTTCCTTCTTCTTCCAAGTTCTGTTCTCACCCCTTACACACCTACCTACTCTACTATGTACTACAATACCACAAACGCTGGGAGGCTGGTCGGGGACTTAGAACTTATTCCGGCTGGGGTTGTGCCGCGCTGATGAGAGATATCTGGTTAGGGAAATCCTCGTAAACCGATGGTAGGTGGGCGCCGGATCTGGACGCCCAGAGGGGGCAGACCACCATCCACCTCCCGAGCAAAAACACGCACTACACTTACGGAACTAATGACCATAGTAGTTGACGTACCAGGAATCACTAACAATCAGTCAATCAATGTCATCGTCATCCCCACTACCGCCATCCACCCCGTGCCAGCGACAGATACAGTGGTACACCACCGCTGGTAGCGATGCAGTGGTCACCGTCAATGTTACTGTCAGCATTATCACCCGCACAGTCGATGTCACAATCATCTCCATCGCTCGACCACCCTCGCTACCATCATCGATTCTGTCGCCCACACCATCGCCCTGCCGCCGACCGAACAGCCTCTTGCGGCGTGGCGGGGTGAAAGACCCTGCGAGGTCCTGTGTCAATTGCTATGGAAGAGGAATGAGAACGTAACAGCTCAGTTCTCTTAGAGCTGTGACGAAAAGATCGAGGATATTGCTCTACAAAATCTCGCACTATAGGAAATATGAAGAAATAATATTTGGGCTGTCATTGGTGTTTGCAGCTAGAACTCTTCACCAGTTCACAATATGCTCTTTTAACCCTCTTTTCCAACATTTCATGGAATTAATGAGTTGGCAATACTGAAGTGACAGGTTATTGATTGGCTGATATGAAATGACTTGAAATGCGAAATACTTGATTCATGTGTTGGCTGGCTTGGCCGTTGATTTCGCAGGTGAATTTTTTTATCGGTAGAAGTTTAATCGATTTAGATTGTAGTTCA